>VDFB02334832.1:0-24414 GCA_007258455.2 Sequoia sempervirens | reverse complement strand
AAGAATTGAAAATCAAAACATATGCTTGTCAAAGAAATGAGGCATGAAACTACTAATTTATGGTTTTGCAGCTCCGTTAGTCGAAGACTCATTTCTCAAACAAGGTGTTTGTGATTTCTAGTTTAGGAACACTTCCATTGGTGCATTAAAATGAACATGTGCTTGATTTTGTCTGATTGTGCTTGAAGGTGGTAGGTGATTATGCTCTCACCTTGTGAAAACTAGGTGATCAGAAAACCAGACCCACCTTATTTTTTGTCACCTTCACGACTTAATAATCGAAGTATCCTCTCCCCTTGCACTTTCGAGTGATCCTGGGTGTAAGAGAAACGGTTATTATTTCTAGAAATGGGCCTGCCTTAAGGGAAAAAGTACTCACCTTAAGGGACGACTCGACCGGTAACAGGCTAAAGCCAAGCCACTTCCAGCTGGGATATAAAATGGGTGCTTGAGGAAAGTTCAAGTACCACGAGTGCGGATGTGTCACACGGACGGAGTAGTACTCCCATAAACCCTATTGAGCGTAACCTCTTCAGGCTGGAGTGCCACCTAATTGGTGATTAATCTCTCGCCCCATGTGTGGCCACTCGAACGGATGCCCTAACTAGACACCTATTGTTTTAGAAGCCAACCATTTTCAGCCGTTGCTTGGTATAGTGCAGGGTACAGTATCATGCTCGAAGATACTCACTACTGACTCCCTTGAGTAGAGATAGCAGTTCTTGGGAAGTGATGACCCAAGAATTCGAAGTTGGTGTGCTCGAATGACGTTAATGAGCCGTGGAGGGGAGCCAATGCCACCAAACTTCTAAGCTATCCGCTCTCGAGAAGGAAAGGTGTTTAGCACCAATCCGGGGTATATTGGTGGGCTATATCAAGTATACAAACCCTTGGCCTATTAGGATTGTGCTTGTCTCATGTGTGTTTGCATACATCAAAACATCGTGCTTGTCAAGTGTTTTCTATATTTTCAAACAGTATTCACCACATTCACAAATTTGAACACAAACAATCGACCTCAAACAAACATCTCACTTGGAAACTTGCAACATCTCAAACTTTGCAAACCTCAAAAGGTCCAACAACATAAACATCCCACATGAACCTATCACTTAGATTTCTTGGGGTCATCATCCTTCAGTTTTGATCTTTCAATCCTTGCATTCCACCTAGTCCTTGCATATTCATGGTCCTTACATATTCATATCCCTTTCATCCTAGTTCTTGCATGTTCCTAGTCTTGCATACATAGGTCACATTACATGGTCCTTGCATACATATATCATTCCACCTAGTTATTTCATGTTCAACCCCTTTTTTGCATATCAAGACCACCTCACCTAACCTTTGCATGTTCTAAGAATTTATCCCTTTGCATATTCATCATCGATCAAATGAAACCTTTAGCTTGCACTTAGGCTACTCTTCCTAGGTCTTGAAATCAAACTATTGGCTATCTATCACCCACATCACTTGAGGTTCACCATCCTTGAGTTAGGGAAACATACCATTATCCTTGAGTAGGGAAATCCTTTTTGGAGTCCATCATCTCCTAAGTACCCTCTCTTGATCATTGGTCCTTGTGTATATCCATCATAGCACAAGTAAAGCCTTTACATCATGACCAACTTTGGACCTAGAGTTGCCTTTTAGCTTTTTCATTCTTAGCTTGTCATATCATACCATACCATTTTTCATATCCCATCTTAGAATCATATCCTTTTCATTTGCATCCTAGTCTTAGGTCTCATACATTACCTTGGATTGAAAATCATAACAAATCACCTATGACCCCTAGAACAAGAGCAAAAATGTTTCAAGAAGAAGGGAACCCTTGGGGAAAAGACTTTGATGGGGAAGATCACATTAGTGTTGCAACTAGTGAAACAAGTGAAAATGATAGTGAAGAAATAACACAATCCACCATAAATGAAGCTCTCAACGATAATAGATTCACTAAACTTCTTACAGAGGTAGTCAAACGTAACCCACAACAATACTTCAAGGCCCTTGCTGATGAAGGAATCAAAATGCCTCCTGATTTTGACATATCATTACTCACAATGAATGACCAGCCTCAATCTAGTGAATCTAAGAATCCCAAAACAAACAATGATGGTAGGATCAAAGATCATAGACCCTTTTATCTACAACCTGGTTACAAGCGATCTTCAAAGACATCAAAACCTGCACCTACAAATGATCCTATTTTGGATGAGCTTAGAACATTAAGACAAGAATTGGATACTCTCAAGAACAGTAAAACATCGACTCACAAGTTCTGCATTGAAGACATATGTCCTTATCCCTTCGATCCAAGCATACCAATGCCACCTTTTCCTAACCATTGGGACATACCGAAACTTGACAAATATAATGGAAAAGGAGATCCTAAGAACCACTTAAGACAATTTTGTGCCACTACCATGGAATTTGCAGTTGATGAAACATACCTTATGAGATTATTTCCTCGCAGTCTCGGAGGAGAAGCTATGGAATGGTTTTCACGATTAGCCCCAACCATCAAATCTTTTCAAGAATTGGCTGATAAATTTGTTTCCAATTATAGTTTCAATTGTGACCTTAAAGTGACCATGACAAATCTTTTCAACACCAAACAAAAACAAGGTGAATCTTTTGTGTCATTTTTACAAAGATGGAGACATTTAACGAAACGATTGCATTATTCCATTCCTGAACAAGAATTGGTTGACCTCTTTTGCCGAAATTTGAACAAAGAAATCGGAAGGGAACTTCGCCTCAAATGCTTGGATTCCTTTGATGAGGCCATAGAAATGGGATTTCGAATTGAACAAACCCTCATTGATGATGGAATTATTAAACTTAATAATGACAAAGATCAAAAATCGAATTCAAACAACAAGACCCCTTTTTGGGTTAAGAACAAGAATGTAGTCAATGACGGAGTTGTCGATGCAAAAACAACTAAAACATCATCCCCTGTTTACAATCTCAAAGGTCTATCTTCAGATAAAGGAAAAGAAAAACAAAGAAGTTTCCCTAAACGAAATTTTACACCATTGGGACAATCACTTGAATCCGCATTAAAAGAACTTCTTGAAATTAATATTATAACGCTACTCGAAATAAAGGAATATAATCCACAAGTCAAACCCCCATGGTGGAATGAAGATCAATTTTGCGACTATCATAGACACAAAGGACATAAGACTAATAGTTGCAATAAACTTTGGCATTTAATACAAGACCTTATTGATGATGGTAAGATATCAGTTGATGGACACACTCCTTCTGGTAACTCTGATCGTGAGGTGTTTAAAAACCCTCTCCCTAAGCATGACAGGGATAAAGGAAAGGCTCTTGAATCTAATGATGGTGTAAATTATACTACTGCTAAGTATGACTATACCATACATAACATCAGTGAGGTCGATAATTATGTCAACACTTTCATCATAAAAGGAAAAGAACCTGATTGCAAGGTTACTACTCGCAAAGGCACTGTTACCCTTAAAGGTCCTAATGCAAAACCTGCTACACCTGTTTCACAATACAACCTCATAGAGCACTTAGGAAAAACACCTGCACAAATTTCTATACTTGAGCTGCTACGCCTATCTCCTGAGCATAAAGCTATCTTAGATAAAGCGCTTGCTACTACTACAGTGCCTACAGACCTACATGTAGATCAATTCCAAGCTATGGTGGGACACATCACCTCTCCTCATACTCTCACTTTTACTGAAAATGATGATTCATCCCTTCGACAACCACATAATGCAGCTTTACACATTGACGTCCTCATCCACAATGTTAAGATCAAGCGAGTTTTGATAGACGGAGGAGCAGGCCTTAATATTTGCACTCAAGAATTGATCACAAAATTAGGGTTCTCTGAAAATGCAGTTGATCCAAGCAAAAAGATTACCATAAAGGCATATGATGAAGAGGAACGCTCATCTAAAGGATCAGTTACTCTACCAATTAGAATTGGCCCTGTGGTAAAGGATGTGGTTTGTCAAGTCCTTGATCTCCCACTGACCTATAATATCCTCCTTGGAAGACCCTGGATTCATGCAATGCAAGCAGTACCTTCTACATACCACCAGTGCATTAAATTCCCCCATAATGGTGTTGAAATCACAATACGAGGAGATCCAAACCCTTTCATGTATTGCCATAATCTAAGCCCTAAAACTGAAATCACAATCCCAAGCAATCGTGAAGCATTTCCTTCCCAAGCATATGTTGATCCTGAGTCCTTAAAAGCATCTTCCTCAAAATCCAATGCAACTGAGATCAAAATACAGGTAAAAGAACAAGGAGTGGGAGAATATACCTTGAATCATGCCCTTTGCATTGGAAAGCTACCTTTATCTCCCCACATCTATGGCAAACCACAAATGACTAAGACCACATCAGATGCAAATACCACAGTGATTTGTAAATCAACTACTTTCAAAAAATGGGGAGCCCTTTGTAATGAAACAGAAGAAGCTGATCTCCTAAATTGGTTATACAAAGATGAAGATACAAAAAAAGAACAGACTGGAATAAAGATACCTGTTGAACAATATGGTAAAGGATTTGATATTATGAAACAAATGGGATATGATGGTAAAAGTCCTCTCGGCTTACAGAAACAGGGTATCTTGGAACCAATACAACCTACTCATACACAAAAAGTCCCTGGTTTAGGATATGATGCGCAGAAAGATAAGACCTTAAGTACCACGTGTGCTTCAAGTAAGGAAGTGGAGTCCTCTAATGCTACACAGACAAATGAGGAAAGTGCCATCGATGACTTCATTGACATTTATGATTATGATAGTGTCCCTACCCTTGAACCCGATCATAATATTTGTACCCTTGAATCCATTCAAAATCTTGACTCGAGTCATGATTCTTTACCCTTGGTTCACCCTGAACTCATTGATTTTGATCAAAAGGGACCACCACAACTGGATGTATTTGAAAATGATGAGGCAATCATAAACTTTCTAGGAGCACGAGAAGACACACCTCTTGAGGATCATAAAGCAGGATTCATCATAGAACTCAATAGTGCGGCTTATTTTGGGGGGAGTGCCAAGCCTTTCAGTCGCAAAATTATTGAAAATATAAATAGGTCTTCTAGTGAAAACTGCTCTGCGGCACTATTAGACCCAAAAAAAGTAAAAATAAAGGACGTATCCAAGGGTGAAAACCTCTCTGAGGCACCTCGAGGATGGAGGGCTTGACACACTTCCCTTAGCAGTATATCATGAAAAATCATCTATGTTGGTGGAGAAGACAATACCAACAAATTTGGGCACAGAAGAAAAACCAAAGATAATTCATTTAGCAGAATCATTAACACCTGAAGAGAGAATAGAGCATATACAGTTTTACAAGGAAAGACAAGTTAACTTTGCATGGTCATATGCAGATATGCCAGGACTTGATCCAGATCTAGTAATGCATCACTTGTCTTTGCCACCGGGGGCAAAACCTGTTAAGCAAAAGTTGAGAAAAATGCACCCACACATTGCTCTATTGGTAAAAGCTGAATTACAAAAGTTGCTAGATGTGGGATTTATTAGACCTATTGACTATGCTGATTGGATTTCAAATTTAGTACCAGTTTCAAAGCCTGATGGGGGCATCCGAACTTGCACAGATTTTAGAGATTTAAACAAAGCTTGTCCTAAGGATGACTTCCCACTTCCAAACATTGACATGATAGTGGATTTGACAGCAGGACACGAAATGTTATCCCTCATGGATGGTTTCTCAGGCTACAATCAGATTAAAATTGCTCCTGAAGATCAAATTAAGACAACATTCACTTGTCCTTGGGGAACTTTCTGTTGGAATTTCATGCCCTTTGGGTTGAAGAACGCTGGAGCTACCTACCAACGTGCAATGACCACTATCTTCCATGACATGATGCATAACTATTTAGAAGACTATGTAGATGATTTGTTGGGAAAATCCTATACCAGAGCAGGACATCTAGAGATCATGGATAAAATTTTCACAAGATTAGAACAATACAAGGTCCGATTGAATCCAAAGAAATGTGCCTTTGGGGTAACCTCTGGAAAACTCCTTGGATATATTGTCTCATCTAAAGGAATTGAAGCTGATCCTACTAAAATAAAGGCTATACTTGAAATGCCTCCGCCTAAGAATATCAGACAGTTGAGATCATTACAAGGGAAACTTCAGTCTATCCGTCGTTTTATAGCACAACTTGCAGATAAATGTCAACCCTTTCAGCATCTATTACACAAGAATGTTTCATTTAGATGGGACGACAAGTGTGAACAAGCTTTTCAAGAAATCAAAGAATATTTGATGACACCACCAGTATTAGTACCTCCTACAGATGACAAACCTTTACTTCTATATATATCCACAACTACCACAGCACTGGGGGCACTTTTGGCACAACATGACTCTGAAGGAAAGGAACATGCAATCTATTACATCAGTCGTACTCTAGTGGGATACGAGCTCAATTATAGTCCTATTGAAAGAGCATGCCTTGCTGTAGTTTTTGCATCACAGAAGCTGAGACATTACATGCTTACACACCAGACAAAGCTCATTGCAAAAATTGATCCTCTTAAGTACCTCTTGAACAAAGCAACACTCACAGGACGATTAGCTAAATGGGTGATGATTCTTAGCGAGTTTGATATTGAGTACATAGAAAGAAAAGCAATCAAAGGACAAGCTATCGCAGATCAACTCGCCGATGCTCCTATGACAGATGATCATCCTCTTACTACAGAGTTTCCTGATGAATCAATCTTCAACATGGAATCTACACATCTATGGACTTTATATTTTGATGGCTCCTTCACACAAGGTGGTTCTGGCGCTGGAATTCTCTTTGTCACTCCACAAGGGGATTGTATACCTAAAGCTTATAAGATACAGTTTCCATGTACCAACAATATTGCAGAATATGAGGCATTACTTTCAGGGCTTCGTATAGCTGTGCAATGGAAGATCCTTGAGTTGCGTGTTCTTGGTGACTCTCAGCTAGTGATCAGACAAGTTAATGATGACTATAAAACAAAAGATGAAAAATTGATGCCTTACAAAAGAATGGTGGATGACTTCAAGTCCTATTTCACATTAATCTCTTTTGAGCAGATTCCTCGAGATAACAATAGAGCTGCTGATGCAATGGCAACAATTGGTTCACTTGTAGAAATTCCAAGTAATGCCACTTACTGTGAGTTCCTGGTAGAACCTCTTTTAGAACCTGCTTACAATATACCACAATCTGAAATGATTTGTCTCATTGTTGGTCCTAATTCCCAATGGTATGGGGATATTTATACCTATCTTCGAGATAACACCTTGCCATCAAACCTATCCAATAAATCTCGTAAAACCTTTATCTGTCAAGCTTCCCGCTATGTGATCTTAGCCGATACCCTTTACCGCCGAGGTCTCGATGGTACTTTACTTAGATGTCTTGAGCACGATGAGGTCAAAACTGCTTTACAAGACGTACATGAAGGTATATGTGGGGCACATTCTAGCGGTCCTACCTTAGCCAAGAAACTCTTGCGTATGGGTTATTATTGGCCTTCAATGGAAAAGGATGCTTATCAGTTTGTTAAAAAATGCAAGCAATGTCAAAAACATGCAGACTTGATACATGCTCCCGCACAAGAATTGCAGTCTCTTGCTACACCATGCCCCTTTTATCAGTGGGGACTCGATCTCGTGGGCAAGATCCATCCTCCTTCCTCCAATGGTCATAAGTTCATTCTCGTTGCCACCGACTATTTCACGAAATGGATTGAAGTTGTTCCTCTCACTCATATCACTGGAAAACAAATAGCCACCTTCATACTGAACTACATCATCTGTCGTTATGGCGTTCCTCTATCCATCATCACAGATAATGGTCGTCCATTCAAAAATCAGGATGTCCGTGAACTCTGTGAGAAATTCCATATACAACATCATTTTTCCACACCTTACTATCCTCAAGGTAACGGCCAGGCTGAGGCTTCTAATAAAACCATTCTCAAAATTCTTAAAAAGACAGTCAATGAAGCTGGTCGAGATTGGCATATTCAATTGAATCCTGCACTGTGGGCTTATCGCACGAGTGTCCGCACTCCCACAGGTGCTACCCCATATGCCCTTGTCTATGGATCTGAAGCCATCTTGCCCATCGAGGTCGAGTTGCCCTCTTTGCGCGTCTCTTTGCACAATCAAATCAGTGATGAAGAATACCGAGTTTCCCGTTTGCAGGAGTTGGAACTGTTGGATGAACGAAGACAAACTGCTTTCAATCATCTTAGAGCATATCAGCAACGAATGTGTCGAAGTTATAATCAGAAAGTGAAACCACGTACATTTGAGGTTGGGGATCTTGTTCTTCGTGAAAATCCTCGCACTCAACAAGATAGAGAAAAGAAGGGTAAATTTGAGCCTAACTGGTTGGGTCCATATGTTATCACTGCTGTGTATGGATCTGGGGCATACCAGTTATCTACTCCGGAAGGTGAAATGCTTAGTGATCCCATCAACAGTATGCACATTCGCAAGTTTTACACCTAAATTCTTCAGAGGGAAATCTTTTCAAAAGTCCTGAAAAAATACAAAAAAAGGAAAAAAGTCCTGAAAAAATACAAAAAAAAGGAAAAAAGGACTAAAAAAAAAAAAAAGAAGAAGAAGAAGAAGAGAGAAATTCATTCGTTCAATGGTGAAAACCACTTCGGTGGCACCTTGAGCAAGTACCATGGTGAAAACCGAGAAATCGGCGCCATGTGTAGAGGCTCTGCTCCTCTTTCCTTTGAAGCTCTACTTGATATTTTCATTCATCCTCCACTTCATAATGACCTTTTCACACTCACCATGGCTTGTGAATTGTTCAACATTCCCCTCGCTTGCTTGCTTTGCCATGCATACTAGGTTGGTCATATCCCTCACTAAGGCATTTCCTTAACCTTAGCTATGGGTTAAGATATTGAGCATCTCGCGGTCAGAGAAACCACCTTCTTTGTCTATCTGCTCGTCTATTTCCATCATAAAATGTCTTGAAAAATTTCAAAAAAAAAAAATCATAAAACGTCCTAAAATTTCAAAAAAAAAATCATAAATGTCCTGAAAAAATTCAAAAAATCAAAATGTCCCGAAAAAATTCAAAAAAACAAAAAACTTCAATATTCCAAAATCCCAAAAATCAAATATTCCAAAAATCCCAAAAAATCAAAAATTCCAAAAAACAGTGACACTTTCAGATCACCACATAGCTTTGAACTTCAACAAAATCAAAACATGCAAATGTTGAAAATCAAGCAAACATTATAACATAAATATCAACCCATCTTACAAATCCAACCAAAACACATAAACTATAACGAGAATCATTTTTTACATCGAAGCAAAACCCCTGTTTGTTTGTTGATCTTTGCTTATTTTATGATTTTATCTTTGGTGACATGTCTTTTAGCTTCTTCAGGATGTCTTTGACTAGAGAGGCAAGGATGGGGCATGTTCACTTGTTTGTTGTTTACGGATTGTTTCTTATTCACATGATGACTTAGGACATGGTTGTCTAAAACCATCAAGGACCTATGAGTCTAATGTGGATGAGAGCATTCCTTGTTTGATAGTGTCTTCTATGCAATAAGTATTCAGGTCATCTAAGGTTCTTATAACTAGATGCTTATACTTCATTACTAAATAAAAATGCAAACAGTATTCAGGTCATCTAGATGTTCATGTTATCTAGATGCTTATACTAATTTGCAACATAATAAGTCCGATGATGATAAAAACACTTAAATGGTACAAGAAGCTTCATCACCTTCATTATCTTCCATCTTGCATTTCATTTTCTTCATCTTTCTTGTCACGGAGAAATCAATTAATTGCTTAACTCACTGATATATGTCTCTTGAATCAAATCTCAAATCAATCAACCTGCTTCTTGAAATTTCATGTCCCCTTAATCAATCAATCAATCCATCATTGCAACAACTTGTCTTGCGTAAGCATAATTCTCAATCAGCTTAATTAGCTCAATCAGCTTCATCAGCTCATCAACCTAGCTATACTGATCATTTCCATCAATTGTTCAGTTACACCCATCAACTGTGCATTTTCATCAAAATGTACATCACTACTTTATCACTTATGCAATATCAAGTATCTAATCACTTTCTGGACATCTATCGAGAGATTAATCTTCTTACAATCTATTCGATCAATCTCTCGAGGGGGCATATCATTCTTATCATAATCCTTACTAAGATATCTTTGGGGCATGTATCAGTTGATCAATATTTTTCTTTGAAACAACGCGACAAGCTGCATTGTCTCAAAGAGGGGAAAAATGTGGACACTAAAAAATGTCCTAAGTCCGCGAGTGTCATTGTTCTTCAATAATTGAATAACTTTAATTATTCAATTAGGTGTGACTGCATTCCTCTATTAATTAAATAGTTTTTAATTATTTAATTAATTCACCTTCTCATCTTTATTCTATCTTGATCAATTAAAATTATTTAATTGTGTCGCTAATATATCCTTTTCTTCAATAATTAAATAAATCATTTTTTATTTAATTATTTATCTTTCATCTATAGTCAAATAATAATAATCATTATTTGACCTTTTATTCTTCTATAATTAAATAATTGTCAAAATTATTTAATTGTGTTTCATTCCTCTCTTTTGGATAAAAAATTCAAATTAATTATCCATGTCTAATTTCCATCTCTCCATTTAATTAAATTGATAAATTTAATTAAATGCTCCTCTTTTCATTTTCTCTAAATAAATAATTTGGATAAATTATTTATTTTCCATTCCACTTGTCATTTTCCTCCATTTTGAGTAAATAATTTAAAATAAATTATTTATGCATCTCCACCTAGTCAAAGATGCTCTGTCATAATCCTCTGTCATAACATTCATTTCTGTCATAGCCTGCATGCCTTGCATGTTTGTCATAGCTGTCAGGCGTCATAGCCGTCAATGTCATAGCTTTTCCATGCATGGCATATTCTTGGTGCATCGATTCTCATCCATTGATCTTGGAATCTTTCTAGAAGATTAATCTCAACCATCCATTCGAATGGTTGTCTATAAAAACAACCTTCCTTCTCCATTTTGATTTTAACAGCTATTCTTCTCCAACTTTCTTGCTACCATTTGCAGGTTTTGCACAAGTGTTTCAACAAATCTGAGGGCAAATTTGCATAACAAGAAGAAGGAGAGCAAGAGAAAGAATCGACTATAATGGGGAGTATTTTCTTTTATGTTTTGTATTTCTTATTCTCTTCATTATTTGTTTTCTCTTGTTTGGATGTGGTTTAATAGCTTAGAAGTGTTGGTTGTCACTTTTGTCTATGCTATTTGATTTCTAACCCCATCTTACAACATGGAACTCCTCAATTGATTTTGATGTGATTTTCCTAGTAATCAAAGGGCAAGCTTACATAGCTGGATGTGAAGTGGATCATAAAATCTAAAGTTTCCAAGGTGGGAGTTGAAATGCACTTTGTTGTAGGTTCAAACAACAATCTGAAACTTCAATGCTTTCTTCAAGTTTGGCTTTACAATGTGCAATGAACCTTAGCATAGACTATTTCTAAAAAAAAATAAAAGAGTAGGGAGGAGAGGAAGTTCCTAGATCTGCAACTAATTGTGAACAATGATCATGGAGGTTCTACTATGGACAACTCCCTTCAAATAGGATTCCATTTAACCAAGAAATTTATAGTATCTTGAAATATGTGCTATCTTCAAAGGTTTGAAAATATTTTACCATTCATCCACCATTTACATGCATTAATAAAGATAAATATTCAAAGAGAAACTTTAAATTTCAGTCCAGGCTAACTTTACAAGCAGCAAACATCAAAAAGTATGGGATGGAAGGCATCAACACAACAGAAATTTCCACAATCATAGAACAACATGACTAAAATCTATCAATGAAATAATACAACTAACTAAAACAACAATGGGAATCTAACTAAAGCATCTAACAATGGAGATTGAATCATGAAATATGTAGAGAAATTAGAAAATACACCAAGTCAATATATTTTTATTATAAATTTCAGTAGCATTCCTTTACAACAATTCAACCCTCTTGAAAAAGAGAGGAGACCCCCTATTTATAGTTCCCAAAAATAAGAATGAATGGCCAAGATTCAATCTCATTGTGTGGCCAAGATTCACTTTAAACTAGGGTTTCACCTACCCCCTAATATTTTGCAATTTAAAATACAGTTTTGTCCATATCCCTATTTTTTCATCTAGTAGCAACACTATAGCATTTTGTATTTTGTTGAATGCTCTTTTGATGTAGCTATTCCTTCAGGAGTTCTTCATTGACAATAGGGCTGCCCTCCTACTACTTTAAAGTTGCATATTCCATTAATTTCAGAATGACTGGCTGGAGCTTGTCCACCTCAATAATTGCAAACCGCAGCATTTGGTAACTCCATTCTTTTGCATTATCCTCAATCTTCTTCTATTCTTAATCATATTTTATGCTTTGGTCCCTAAAAAACTCTGATTGGGCTAGACACAAGTGGAAAAAGTCATGAATTCCATTGTTATTTCATTGGACATCCCATCCTCCATCTTCTAAAAATAAGGCTTTATCTTTTCTGGATCCATCTATATTGCAGGCATATCATACTTTGTTGTCAGCTTCAGGTATCAAGCATAGTCCACTCTAATTTCTTTGACCCATTCAATTTCTGAATCCACCTTATCCCATATTTTCTCTAGTCTCTCCTTTCTATTATCAAAATCCTGGCTCCACATGCCCATCAACCAATGATCATTACTATTGAATGCGAGTTCCTTTTCCCCTGTGGCCTTTGGTAACTGGAGGATGGCCTCAATATTTGGATAGGTGAAATGATATGTTGTAGGGAAGTTAGTACAGAGCCTCCTCATGCTCTCCAAAGATTGCTACAAATCCCAGAACTTGTTGGTTGTCCGAACAACTCGGTTGATACCCACGTTTCTAATGTACAAGTCTTGTCAGAACTAGCCCTTTGTATTCTTATCCAAGTTCTTTCTCTTCTCTAATTTGTCAATTTTCTCTTTGGATAGTAGTTGGGGTGGAGGTATGGATGTGGTAGGTATGTCATCCACTAAAGACTATTATTGGATGTAATCGGTTAAGGTGGCCACTAGTGCTTTAAGTTTGTCTTTCAAGACCTTGTCTTGTCTTATCAGGTGCACCACCGTAGCTACTGATTCTTCAAGATTCCCCACCTTCTGCTCTCTGGTAGTGGTCCCCAAGTTGATGGTGGAAATTTTATAGCTTACACTAGCCTAGCCTACCATGAGTATTGCTATCTGCAAGGTTCAGGACCTGGAAGCATCCATTGTTATCTTGGATCTAACTTAAGGCTTTTTCTCTTTTCTAGTTGAGATCTACGCTTGAGCTAGGATAGCTTCTAGCCTTGCTCTTGGATCCTTAGGGGCAAGATTTTTCTTCTCAAGCTACCTTTCCAATGACTCGTGCATGGTAGAATCTCCTTTTGGTGGCTCTTGATCACATTCACCCTGCCCTATTCGGACATCTATTTGGGAACCGTTCATTTTGGTGTTGTCTCCCTCCTCCTCATTAGAGTCTTGGGTGAATGTGAGGAATTTGATGGGAGGTTTATTAATCAATTGCCTATGGGGGATTCCTTTTGTTTCAATTTCCTTTTCTCTTATTTCTTCAATATGTTTGTCCTTATGCATGTGTCCTTTGGGCTAGTCTTCCTTAATATCTTCTTCCTTCCTAGGAAGTGGTACAATTTGCAATTTCCTTTCCCTTGTAGATATTTCCATGTCCTCTGCTACCCTATTTCCCCTAAGCTCTTCTCTATGAGGTGACCTTTCTGCTCCCTCCTCATTCCCCCTCTCAAAAGAGCCTGTCTCTCCTTCTTCGTGAATCACCATGTCAATCATCTGGTGTTCATACTCAGGGTGTTCGTGATATTCATCGGCCTCCTCTTCAACTAGCTTTGATGCTTCTTGTTCCCATTTCTCCCACTCTTTAGAAATTAACATTGTGGCCTCCATCACTGGTGGTCCTATTGGAGGTTGTGTAGTCCTAGCAGTAGCAAGGACCTATGCTAAGGAAGCCTGAAGATTGGGATCCATAAGGATTTGGGAGAGCTTAGAAGGGAGACTTTGCATGTGTTTTGAGAAAGCCTCAGGAAATGCAAGATTGGGTATTGATGTTGTCATTGTAGCTAATGGGAGTGATATGGTAGGTGACATGGTGGTAGAGGAAAGGGACTAGTCATGATGGAGGAAGAGTCAATCACTATTATGGGACCAGCTAGAGGAAAAGGGGCAAGATTGACTGATATATCCACCGTTGGCGGGGACGTGGTGACCATGGCTAGGGAGACAGGTAATGGGGCAGTTGAGGTAGGGGGAGCCAAAAAAGCTCTAGTTGATCTATCCTTTGTTCCTTACCCTCTTGTATTACAAGCTACTCCATGGTGCCCCCTGTCCACCTGGGCCTTTTGGAAGGTGAGCCTCCTAACTCTTTCCTTGTGTATAGCTTGGGATCTGGAGGCTGCTCCATTTCCACTTCTTTCCTCTTCTTTAATCTAGTGATCAAAGGAGACATGAATGTCTCAACCACTGAAATATTACTGGTGACATCCTCAATGGCACTGTGCTCACTTTTGAGTCCTTCATACATTAGGACTACTCCTTGTTGCTTTAGCTAGGTGACTTTCCTTTTAATACATTCTTCAGTTTAGGCCATGATGGGTTTAGTTATGATGTCGAGGTCACTGACCTCCTACTCATCCCAATAAATTATGGGTAGTGGTAAGTTGGAGACTATATTATACTGGGGATCCACAATGAGGTCTTCATCTTCCTCAAATTGATCCGGTATAGGGAACAGTTGCACCCTTCTTATGAAGTATGCAGTCATCCTCATGTAGTGCCTGGTTTGCACCTCTTTTTCATTCTGGTAGTTTTCCTAGAAATCCTCAACATGATGTAAGTGGATGTACTCTTGTCCCAACACTTTTCTCACATGCCCATATGGGTCCATCCATGGGTGAGCAGTGTGTAGTTGGAAGTGGTATTCTACCAGTTCCTTTTCCAAGTTCCTAGTGCACTAGGAAGTTTGCATTTTATACATGCCCTAACCAAAGGTCAGGGAATAAGAGATCCTCACTAGGTGCTTCTTGCTGAGGATGGTTTGCACATGTTGTAGTTGCTAGGAGAGTTCTATTAGGATAATCCAATCATTGGGGTACCATGACAACTTATTTGACCTTTTAGTGAAACCCTAGGCATGAATGTAGGTGAATTTGGGGAATTAAATAAATAGTAAGGCATACTATTTTAGGCACACCTATGCATTGTGAGAGACCCTCCTCTTGAAATCCCCTCCAAGTAATCAGATGATATAACCAACAAAGGCATCGTTCACCCTGTAGTACCCTTTCTTAAAGGTTTTGTATTGGATCTAGGGATATCAGTCATAGACTTTCAATCTTCGACCTGACTCCTCATCGGGTGCCATGAACAACCCATTGTATTGCCGCTATTCTGCCAGATAGTAGACTAGATAGGAGGTCATGTAAAACTTTGAGGTCTTCTTTACATTCATAAACTTCTCATGAAAGTAGTTGTTGATGATGCCTCCCTAATAGAACATGGCCTTTGTGGTGACATCATGGTGGCCATAGAAGATCTGCTCAATAAATTATACCATCCATTCTTGAAAAAATATAGTAAAAGGGAGGCTCATTACCTGGCTCAATAGGGTCACTAAGTCATGTTAGTCTTCATGTAAATCACTATGAAAGAGTTCTTGGGGAACCTTCGCAACACTGTCTCTTCTTTCATTGAGCCAGAATTGGTTTATTAGCCTTTTGCAACCCATCGGGTTTGCATCCTAAGTCACCTTTCCTTCATTCATGGTGGTCACCTCCATTTTTTCAAAGGTGGGGATATGGAATGTTTTCATGATTCCCTGAGCTGATAGATCTATGAGGATATTCCCATCTCTGTCAATAATGGTTCTTGTTGTGGGTTGGTAGGCTTGTTGACAGGCCATGATCAACTCAGGGGCAATGAGAGATGGGGGGAAGCCCGCAACCTTTGCATTCCCACTCTACCTGATCGAACTAGCATTGTCAGTCTTTGTGTGAATTCTGACCCTTTGTTTGAATTCATCAATATCAACATGGTTGATATTGGTGTCTGTGATTTCCTTCGAGTCAATAACAATCTTTGATCGTAGAGGTTCTCCCTAGAATTGGAATTTCATTTGATTTTTATTCTTCTTCCAATGAGGAACCTTTCCTAATTTCTTTCTTTATCCTTTTATATAGTTCTTCCAGAGGTTTCTACACCTGATTCCATATATCCTACAAACATGGGCATAATGAATATGGTCATTTGCAGAGGGTAGTAACATTAGCGAAAATCCCATTAGATAAACCCAATTCAGATACCACATGATTAATGAATCCAAATCCTTTATTTTTAGGTGTTGTTAAGAATTTTCTTAATGGATTTTGATGATTTGAAAGGCTCATGCCAAACAGGGCCAAATTTGAGCATGTGGGTTGGAAATAGTTTTCAAATTTGAGGTTATTTAGGCCAGTCGTGGGGCTTCTAGAGGTTCGGGTCTAGAAAGATGTCTGCAGTTTGTTGTCTCCAATAGCTTAGGGAAATAGATTTTCGGGGTCAAAACTTCGGGTCTGGGACCAAGAAGGCCAAAGGACAGTCATTGGTTTAGGCCCGAAGGGGCAGAAGGTCACTCTAGATGTGTTATTTGTAAATGGAAATCCAGACACGGAATCCCAAATGGAGCGGCTTGGAAAACCATAATTGGAGGAGCATTAGGATGGTAGCTCTATTTTTTAAATTGTTGTTGGCAATCATTTGGTCAACCCCCGACGTCAAGGAAGGTGTAGTGGTTTGGGCATTTACTCCACGAACAATGGTGGAGGGAACCCCAGTGGTCGGGGTCCGAGATCATATAGGTTGTTTGTCATAGACAAAATATTTGTTGGGGGCAGACTCAAGATGGAAAGGGTGACCCCAAAGTGTGTGCACTTGAAGTGGCCAGAAGTCTAGGAGCCTGGGCTAGGGGTTTAGGAAGGTGGGAGCCTTTCGCTAGCTTGGAACAGTGAACTCCTAGAGGAAGTCTAAAATGAGAAACCCAAAGGGTTAGGTCTGGAAAGTGTGGATTCTGTATGCGAAGAATAGCGGTGGTGGATGGAAGTTCTGGATTGAACACAAGGGATCAACAAGAAATTTTGTCGATGATTTAGAAAGGTGGGTTTCGCGAGACTTACTATTTTCTATCGATTGAATCCATTTTAAACCCATTTTGTTCATGATTTCAATGTGCAAAATTATGAAAACACCTTGGTGCAACAAACGACAAACCTACCTCGGAAGCCCATGGTCAAAAGATGATGTGTGATCAACCCCAAGAGGCCCAACGATGATCTTGGGGAGCGAGAGGCAACAAGGGGCACAAATATCACTTCTAGAAAGCACTCTCATCTCCCTTGCAATCCTAATGAATGAAAATGATAGGTTGGGGCCCAATACTTATACCCTAATTTGTAATTAATGGCCTCATTTAATACCCATACAGTTGGCCGAGAGTTGTTGAGTTTGAAATTAGGTAGCAGTAGGATGACCGGGGTCTAAGGTGGAGAAGGACAAAGTGAAAACACCACTCAAGATTGCATTTCATACTAACGGCAAGAAGGGACCTAAATTCTAGATGGCAAAGTGTCGATGAGGTCAGAATTGGGATGGGAGAAAACTTGTAAAAGATTTCATGCAAACTAGGTGGCAAGAAGTCCAAGACCCGGGCCTTCGAATGGGGGTAGAACGAGGATGGAAAACCATCAGGGCCAGAATCGGGGCTTGAGCTAGGAACCCAAAAAATATTATGTAGTTAGAAGGGGTGGAGGTCTAGTCCTAGTCCTGACAGGCAAGCTTAGCAGAAGCAGGGTGGACCTAGGATCAAAGCGAAACTAGTGAAAGAAGTAAGTAGTCTGGAGCCACCCCATGTTTGGTCTCAGTCCTAATAGGAACCAAAGGGTGGACATGGGAATCCGATGGATGCGGACCTGGGACAAGGGGAGGAACCAAAAAAATTTTCTAAGTAACTTGGGCTAGTGCAGGTCCAACCTCAAGCTTGGCAGATAGCTAGCAGTGGGAAACTTGCCAAGGAAAGCCCAAAAGTTGCCAAGACTTGGCCAAAGTGAAATGGATAAAACATGGGTAGTTTAAGATGGTTCTTTGGGGTATGTTGACCATCAGGGACACTAAAATGGGGCATGCAAAATGAGGCAGCAACAAAAATGACCTGACAAGGAAAAAGAAAAGAGGGTCCCTATTTTGAATGGGGCATGTGTGATGAGGGCACAACAAAAAGCAGTCTTCTTTGATCTTTCAAAATCTCAATCATTGATCATGTTTAAAAATAAATCAACTGATAGATATCACTAGTGTAACCAATTGTGATAAAGCTTAATTATATACTACTAATGTTGTTTCCTAATGATAAAAGCTCAAAATAGATATACATCCATTCTATACACATATTTCAACCACATACTCAACATTAATTTAAAACTTGTCATGCCATGGTTACTTGCTCACCGTGGGAGTTAATACACTTGTATTTCTTCATAGAAAAACAATAGGGAATGATCTTGATTTGATCTCAGGGTATCAGTTCATACCCTTTCCCTCTTAATTATCACCTTCCCACACATACCAATATTTATCAAAATTGATGACCAGAATCCCAAACATTTTCTCAAAAGAATAAACTAGAAATAATTCTATTTTTATCATAGTTCCATCTCAACCAAGTTTACCAGTATTTTAACTCCACTAGAGTCCATCAATTTTTTTTAGAATTTCCATGTGGTTCTTGCCCACTGTAAAATATGGGACACATGCGTGGCCCTCACAAGATACTAGGGAGGATTCAGGATTTACCCACATCATCTGCCCTTGACTGTCGATCTTCTAATCTCTAGAGATGCTCACCATCTCCAAAGCCTGGTAGGTCATACAAAAGTGACAAATGTCACCTTTCTCACTAGCCCATGTGATCATCTTTCCTTAATGCACGAGACAAATGGACGCACTGGGAATGGCCCCAATGAAGACACATGTTGTGATGTCCATCATTGATCTTTTTCAATTTTTTGTCTTTGGCCTTTTAGAAACATTGGTCCCATCTCCAAGCATGACACGTGGCCATCGACCACTAGCCCATGTGTTTAAAATAATGTGAAATAAACTAGCACGGGTGCACAGTGAATGGTCTAGATGTGGCCACATCGCTTGATAAATATTGTTTATCCTCTTCAAATGGAACTAGCTATCTTTACTATGGAGATCAGGCCCACCAAAGTACCAATCATGTGTAAAAATCCCTCCAACCCATGCGAATAAAATAATAAGGAATAGATCAACATGAGGGAGCAGTGAACAATGGTGATCAACTCTTGTCAATCAGACGACCAGTGTGAAAACCTAATTTTCACATGCCACAAAAATTAATTTTAAAAGCCAGGCCACTTCTAGGCCAATAGGAACTTGACCCTTAGGAATGGGGATTTAAGACTTAAAATCATTTAAAAGGAAAATCAAGCCTGACCAGAATGAATTTTGAACTATGCAAAAGGTACTTAGCAACTAGCAAACCTAGACCCAGGGGGCCGATGAACACAACCATTTTGATGGCATAGGTGATGAATTAAACAACCATAGACCAGGAATATCAAGTCAATGTGAAAATATAATGGCCAATGGTTTTTTTTGTGGACTCATAAGTTAATTGTGAGGGGCTTAGGCAACACAAAATGCTAAAATAGTGATATGGAAAAACCCAAGTCAAAAAGAGAGTCCAAGCCAAATAATACAAAAATTTAAAATGGAACCAAGAAATTTTTTTAGGGGTTCCATCAATGGCTCCAGTTGGGGACACATTCATTTTGTGGCTAGGGTGTGATCCTAGAATGATGGTTGGAGTAGACCAAGCTCAAAAGATAAAAACCAAAACAACCAAACAACCAAAAGATATATACAATTTTTACATAGGACAAAAGACCCAAAGCAAGAGATCCAACCTCCATTTTGTTGGAAGCCTTCTCTTGAGGTGCAAAATTTTCTATGCACCTTGCAATTTAATCAAACCTCAATTTTCTTAGTGGCCTTAGGCCACTAAACTTAGACCCGATTCTTTCCCTATCAAAAACCAATCTATTAAAAGAGCCGACTTTCCTCCATCCACTTACATGTCTGCCATACCACTGCAACATGTATAATTTTCCCTTTTCAAGTAGAAATATGTATTTTCCTTTAAAATTTTCCTATTTACAATCATTTTTATTAACACATCTCATAAATTTTTTGAGTATACCATTGCTAATGTAATTCCTATCATTCTATATTGTATAACTAGACATAAACTAAAAAATTTCATCATCACATGACACACTTGTGTTTTCACATGAAACATTCTCATACTAAGTATAATATTCCCTGTTATTCATCTCATTTTTATGCTCCATCAAAATAACTTGTTGCTAAATTGGAAGCTGAAAGTGTTCAAACTTATATGCAACATCTATATCAAATGTGAAACATTCATATGTAATTCCCTCTAGGAGCTCATTAATGTGTTGCTCTATTTTCTTTAGACCACATTCTAACTGTGTATCAAATGCATCATCAGAGTTCTCAATAAAGAGTTGATTTTCTCTACACTAATGATGCAATGCAGGACCACAAAACTCTCCATAAAAACTCAACTTGACAAGAATACAACCAAACCTTGCTTGTCCTTTCAATTAGAACTCATCCAAGCTTCACAAACTCTTGGTTCCAAAGCACTCAAACTAAGATCAAAGGAAAAACTTCTTGTAGATTCCTGAAAACACCTTAGTCAACATCAAAACAACTGACCCAAACTATTTCTCCAATATGAATGTCTCAAACATAAAGAATTTCAAAGTAAACTATCTGAAGCATCAATTAGGCCATTTAGGCCACATCAAAAAAACATCAAATTCCCAAACCCTTTATACCTTCCCAATGCCACAAAGAAAGTGTAATTATTCCTGCACAAACACATTAGACCATTCCCCAATATTTATTCATGATAATTCATCAAAAACCTATTCAAACCCTTCATTATTAATTCCAAATTATGACTCTCAGACTGTCAAACAAAGATCAAAATGTGAATGAAAACAAGAACCTTTTAATCCACCCAAAACTTGTCTATAGAGGCTTGAAACATACCCATACAACCTTTCAATTCACTGTCACCCCAAGGAATGCATCAAAACAAAAAATATTCATTAATCTCAGTCAAACTAAGACAATCAAAAGACTGTTATAACATGATAGTGACAAGAATTGGTTATATCTTTAATAATATCTTCAAATAATATCTAAAAATTATTCACAATACATCTAACAATCCTTCCCAATCTACTTTACCCAAAAGGAATACCTTTTTCTCCATTTAGGCACAAATTCTTCATTATCCATTGTCAAATTCTAGATTTCTATGCAAATAACTGACTAGGGCATCATAATTTTAAAGGATAACCATCCTCACTTGATCTGAATCTTTGAGACATGAAAGAATATACAAAAAGAAACCTACTCACCAATATTTAGACTTTTCCACTAGTTAGATTTGAAGAAACATATTTTTCTATGTTCACTGTTACGCTAAGTCAGGGTTTCAACCCACCTGGAATGTTTTTCCAATATATTTCTCAATTCTAAATGGATTTCAGTGAGACCAATGCAAAATAAAATAGATTCATAGGGATATCAAGTACAATGTTGGAGGAAAGGTTTTATACATTGAATATGGCCATGTAATGGCTTGAAACATAGAAAATGCAAGAAAATAACTGAAAACAAAGTATTATATTTAATTTCTTCCTCATACAACTTTCCCCAACCTTCATAGAAGTGGTAGAGGCTTGAAAAATCCTTTATAAACACCAAAAAAACTCTTACAACTAATTCTACAACTACCTAACCCTTCACATTGCATGATTTTACATTTTTGCACTTTTAATGCCTAATGACTCCCAAATATCTATGAATGACCTAAAACAAACCTATTATGGTCATTTATACCTTATTACAACATGAGAGAAACTTTACAAAATCAAAATCTGAGGTTTTCCCTATTGAGGCATGTTTATGCTAGGGTGCACCTACCCCAACCAATAAGGATCATCATTTCTCAATTTTAGTGCAGATGGAGGCTCATCAAACAAGGGGTTTTCTATTAAACTCGTTGTAAATACCAAAATATCAACCCTTTTAACATTAATATCTAAATATTCCATATCTTCATCATCATAATCACTAAAATAACATACAGACAGATTTTCAACTTCATTAACATCATTTATAGTTAACATCTCTAACTAATACTCTAAAAACTCTTCACAAGAATGAATATGTTCCTTCTCAAAAAAGCATGTGTTTCCATAATTTTCATCATATTTCCAATCTATAGAAAAAATTTCAATTTCTTCCTTTTAAGAAAAAACATGACTATTAGAGGAGTGATCATGTTTATTACCAACATCACTATTACAACAAGAGAACTTGTATGTATTGCAACTATGTTAAAAAAATTTAGACTAAATACTTAGTCTTATGTCTTCCATAGAAGCATAGGTAATGGACTCTTCAAAATAATTGGAACCAATTAATTCATTTCCTTCATTGAGGCATGTTTTTTCAATCTTGGCTCTACTCTCTTCTTCGTTATGTGGTATCTCACTTCCTAACATATGTGGAGCCACAAAATCATTATCACCACAAGTTGAAAAAATTATAGTTTCCTAGTGATCATTTCTATTTTTTTCAAATAAGGAAAATAATCACACACTTGGTCAAGCTCAATAGGTTTCAACTCTTTTGGTAGAGCACTCAAACCTAGTTCATAAGATTCATAAAACCAATTGATACACTCTAAATTTTTAAGTCTGTTACATTTAGGAATTGAAGATAGAGTACTCATAAACCTTGCATAAATATCATAAGATGACTCTTCTTCATGTTTTCTTATGCAAGAGAGGGTTTGAATAGAGACTACAGGATCACAAATACATGCAACTTCTTGAAAATTTGTTTGGGTCTTTACATTATCAACATTATGGAATTATGTGCAAGTTGAGACAATAGGGGTATAAGTACTTTGATATTCATTTTCAATTTCTAACTTACACCGTTCATAAATATGTGGTATCTCAAGGTAGTAAACACTTGTATTCAAATGACCTTTGTGCATTGCATATTTTTGGTTGTTTTCAATATTCATGGAAACACCATAAGCCTGATGCAGTGTTTTAGGATCCTTATCTCTTAGTAAATAGCTCATCTTACTATCAAAAGATCCCAAATAAAGAACCAACCATATTTCATCACTTAATCTCAAGAGCTCAAGAATATCCCTCAATGTTTAATCAAATCTTTGGTTAAATTCTAGAACCAACTCATCTTTCTCTTTCTCAATGTTCATGAATTTATTTAGCATAGAATTAGCATTGATTCTTTCACCAAATTGCTCTATGAATACTACTCTGAACTCACTCCAAAAAAAAAGATCAAGCTAGTAAATTAGAGAACTATACTCTTACATCTCCTTTCAAAGATTGAAAAAATAGTCTCATAATTATATCCTCACGATCTACTTCATAGTCATCCATTAAATTGTTGAATTCTTGTAGATGCTTATTTGTTGCTTCCTTATTTGTACCACTAAATTTTGGTAACTTATCTCTGATTCTAGGTGAATAATATTTGGGTAACCATTAATTCCACTAAAGTTTATGTCTCTATACCTTTCAGAGTTCAAACTTCTTTTATAACCTAATTAGAGCATATTACAAACAATGATTGTACTAGGAAGCGTACAAAGATGCATATATTGATGATATGCTTTATTATGCCTTTACAAGTTTTTCTCATCAACTTTATAGTCTCAAAGGATACTTCCAAGTTCTTTTACAACATAATATTAATATTTTAGAATACATAATTTATTTTCTTAAGAACTTTTAAATGAATCTCTTCAAAAATATTGCATACTTCATTGTAGATATTAAAATCTAATAATACAGAAGTATGTAAAGACAATCACTACTATTCCCTTTCTTAGTGCTTAATTCACTCAATAGGGAATCAAAATTATTTCAAACTCGAAGAATTATCATAAAAAACTTTCAAACATGATAATACTTTCTTTACATTTATGAGGATACCTAGAAACTTGGAGTAGTTGCTAACCTTTTTTCTTGATTAATTTTTTTTGTAGATCTGAGATTTTCTTCAAATCTTCAAGAGTTTCTTTTGACAGAGTTTCCACCTCTCTTCACAAAGTAC
>VDFB02334831.1:0-13464 GCA_007258455.2 Sequoia sempervirens | reverse complement strand
TTGACTAGGGAAGGATACTAGAGAGGATGATCACCCAGGGGATTTGATATGCATGGGGTTCCTGTATGTTAGCACATGTATATCATGATCTACATCAGGTGGCATATCTCAAAGCTATGAGTTTATCAGCTAGAGTGACACTGCTTCTGATTTAGGCTTGCGAGCATATACTTGCTGCTCATCCTGTAGCGGAGAGAGATCTTCTAGTTGGTAGGCCATATGTCTTCAAGTACTCAAGTGGTATTGTCCAAAACAAGTTGAGAAAATTGGACTATTAGTAGTGAGTGCTTGATGATTTGGAGACCATCACATGGTGACCATACCTAGATTATGAGCAGTGGCCCAAGGATAATCTGGAGATGTCATACATTTGCACTTCGAGATATTTGATTGGATGAAACCAATTTATTATTAAGAGATTCATGCTCATGAGGGTGCTTCATCAGTATGTCCAAGTACAAGGGATGCCCCAGGGAGTTGCATTATATGCTTGGAGACAGCAGGATATTCCAAAGTGGGGACCTACCATATCTTATGATACAACTTGTGAGGAGTATTTTGGATTGTAGGCACAGGTATGGGATTATTGTCTAGATATCATGGCTACTGTGATGAAAGATGAGTATGTTGAGTATTTCTTCACACATGTCATACCAAGGATATCTAGTCCTGATGAGCTAGTACCATCATTTGATGATGATGAGAGAGAACCACAACATGCATCGAGACAAAGGAGGGATGGGGGAGATGGTGATGATGAGGAGGGAGATGGAGGGGATGCAAGAGATGATGGAGATGAGGGAGATGCAAGCAATAGACAGATATTGGATTTTAGAGTACCCTAGAGGAGGAGATCTATGGTTTTCTTGGGACTGCAGCAGGCAATCCCATTGTAGGTTCAGATTTATGTGCCTTCCCATCATTAGAAGGCACAAATAGATGTCTTACAGTTACAAGTGGAGGGATTACAAGGAAAATTAGCACAGGCATCAGAGCAAATTGCTTCTCTGACAACAGAGAGAGATGTTGTGAGACAGAGATGTGAGTATGTAGAAGCCCTAGCTGAGAGATTATAGAGAGTTTCTGAGGGGACTATTGCAAGGGATATGCTCAGATAGGTTTTTCATTTAGCCTGAAAGATAGAGTACTATAGATCATTGTACTATCAGGAAATTCCTACAAAGTGACCTGCCCCTAGTTATGCAAAATCTATTAGTGCTAGGTTAGGTCAGAGTCAATCATGAACTACGAGCAGGGGTGTGACTGGGCCACTACTCCAAGATTCATTAGGTAGAGATCCGAGTGTAGGTCCATCTAGTGGTGCAGCAGTAGGCGCAGTGATGCCTACAACGTCTAGGGGGAGCAACACATAGCTTTTGTGCTTACATTTGATGTACTGAGACTTGATGTATTCACTTATTCAATCAGGGACTTTATGATTTCCTGCCATGTTGTTGATGTACCTCTCCATATTTTGTGATATCATTTTACACTTGACATTGATTATTTTGAGATTATATGAGATGCAGCAGAGACTATTGATCTATATGTTGTCTACATGTTTTTATGATGAATGCATTTTATTTCCATTCTATATGCAATATGATGTTTATATGATTATGCCATGGTTGTGTATGGATGCAATAATGAAATGATGATGCAAGGATTATGATTCTATATGACTTTTATGGATGATGATTTATGATATATAAGATAGATTTGATCATGCAGATAAGATGTGATGTACTTTATATTTTTTAATTTCTCTAATGCAAATATATGTTCTAATGCATGGATGGATGACCTATGATAATAATTTCTAATGTATGTATGATATGATAATGATTATGCAACTACATGTGAATGATCTTTTTTTTTGGTTATGTCAAATGTACTCAATCCTTTAATGAGAGAGATAAAATTATTTTAAAATTTTCCAGCCTTGGAAAACCTAAAATGCACATGCAAAAACTAATATGTATGCAATCTATCTTAACCATGCAAATCTAAATATGCAATGTTGTCATCTTGTCAGCCAATTTTTTGTGCTTGTTATCATCATTGAGATTTTGATATGTTGAAAGTTAGTACAAACATCGATGGTCTAATTAAACCATGATTACTTGAGTACAACTTCCATGGATTTTTGATATTGCAAGGTAATACAAGCATCTAGGTATAATTAAACTGAGATGACCTAAGTATTGTTTGCATAAAACAGACAAGAATTAATCCTTTTCCTATGCAAATCTGGAATGTCATCAATGATACTTTGTAGATCACATCTCACAACAAATTTACATAGTACTAATGATCAACTCACAGACAACAAACAAAGAAAAATATCATACTCCATCGTATCTTGTCTAGTCCATGACATCCTTGAGTTGCTCCGAAGAAATGATAACAAAAAATATTCAAGATACAACAGTTGAACATTTATGCTAAAGTGATTAAACTATGATTCAGAAGACCATCATCCAATGAGATTTGGTTTACCGATCATGTTGATTTAGATGGTTGGTTTTTCTAAAGGTTGTGATTGATGTCCAATGTTGAGTTTCATTGTGATTGTTATGTTTCCTATGTTGTCTTACTATCACTTGTCTGTTGTTTTAAGCTCAAAGTAGATTGTCCCCAGTGAGTTCAGGATTTTTCCCCCCAGTGAGAAACCAACCATTTATTGCCTAGTGATTGTCAAGCTAGGGTGAGACATGACTGCAATGCTCGGATATGTACATGAGGTTTTATGATGGATAGGCATAATGATGGAAAAAAGCAAAAAATTGACACACATTCCAATAGATGGAAAATCCAATCTATCACAAATAATGCCTATTGCCAGGTTTCCAGTACTTGTTTTTATTGCACTTTTTCTAATTTTATGATTTTTATTTTTATTTTTCACTTTTTTTTTGTATTTTTTTCCTTTTTTGCTTTCTTTGGATTTTTATTGATTTTTCTACTTTTTACTATTTTTGTATTTTTTGCTTTTTTTTTCTACTTTTTGGATTTTTTTCCTTTTTTTGGATTTTTCTTCTTTTATACCATTCATTGGATGAGTTATGTATAAAACATATTGAGATGAATTCTATTGATAGGTTCTTCAAACAAGTCCCCTTTGAGTTTAGATAAATGATATGCTCTAGATCTATATACTGATACAATGACAAAAGGACCTAGCCAATTAGGTTCAAATTTTCCCTTCTTTTCCTAATCTTGTTAATTGTGAGGATTCTCTTTTAGTACTAAGTCGCCAACCTAAAATGTTCTTGGTCTTACCTTGTGATTATAGCTCCTTGACATTCTTTGTTGATAATCTTTTAGATGATCAACAACATGCTGACGAGTTCATCTAACAATTCCAACTCCTATAGTCTGGAAACTCAATCATCTTCCTCTAAAATGATTCCTTTCAATGACACCTGGAGTGAAGGTAACTCAACCTCAATGGGTAAGATGGATTCTGATCCATAACAAGGGCATATGGTGTGGCTCATGTAGGGGTGTGGATGCTATTATGGTATGCCCACAAGGTAGGGTTTAGTTGAACATGCCAGTCATGTCTAGCATTGTTGACAGTTTTCTTCAGGATTTTCAAAATGGTCTTATATGAGGTTTTTGATTGGCCATTCCCTTGAGGGTAATAGGGTCTGGAAAATCAGTGTTGGATATGGAATTTTTCACAAATTTCTTGTACATCTTGGTTTTTGAAGGGTCTACCATTGTCAATGACAATGGAGCTAGGGATCCCATACCGACAGACAATGCAGTTCAAAATGAAAGAGGAAATTTGTTTACCAGTGATTGTGGTTAATGGAACAACTTTAATCCAATTTTTGAAATAATCAGTGGTTGTGATTATGACTTTATGTCCATTAGAGGAAGATGGATGAATCTTACCCACAAGATCAAGTCCCCATTGATAGAAAGGCCAGGTCAATGTGAATGGTTGCAACTCTTGCGTTGATGCATGTATGAGATTTCCATGGACTTGAGACTTCTTGCACTTCTTAACAAATTAAAAATATTCTTTCTCCATGTTCAACCAATAATATCCCAAGTGAAAGAGTTTCTTATCTAGAGTAAGACCACTTGAATGAGTACCACAAATACCTTCATGAACTTCTCATAGGGAAGTTTCAGATTCATCATGTTTAAGACATTAGAGGAGAGTACCATCAAGACCTTGTCAATAAAGTGTATAAGCTATTAGGGTGTGTCGGGTTGCTTGATGGATAAAGTTGCATTTTTTTGTTCTAGGATAGATCAAGTGGAAGGGTATTATCTCTCAAATAGGTATAAATCTTCCCATAGATTGAAGAATCAACATCAACTAGATGGCACACGACTTGGGATTTAGGATTGTCATATGTGGGAGTAAACAATTGTTCCACCATGAATTAATAATGATTTTGTTTTTCTAGTATTTGTAAAAGAGAAGCAATGGTTGACATGGCATCTACAGCTCTGTTGTCTACTCTTGGAATTTGTTCAAACTTTATATCAACAAAGTATTTCTTGAAGTCATCTACCATTCTCTTGTATGGCATCAACTTGTCATCTTTTATTTGATAGTCATCATTAACTTAATTGATGACTAATTGGGAATCTCCATAAACTTGTAATTTTGTGATTTTCCATTCTACTGCTACCTTGATACCAATGATTAGTGCTTCATATTCTACCATGTTGTTTGTACAAGGGAGCATCAAGCTGTAAGATTTTGGGATAGTTTGTCCTTGAGGAGTAACAAATAGGATTCTAGTACCCAATCCATGTTGAGTGTAAAACCCATCAAAGTATAATATCCAATGTTGTGTTGTCATTGTGAGGACATTTGATCTGGTAATTCAATATGCATATGATGGTCATCTTGCAATGGTGCTTCGACTAATTGATCTGCTATTACTTGGCCCTTGATTGCTCTTCTATCAAGATATTGAGTGTCAAATTCACTCAATATCATCACCCACTTTGCTAATCTTCCTATTAGAGTGGCTTTGTTGAGTAGATATTTTAATGGATCTATCTTAGCTACTAGTTTGACGGTGTGTGTTAACATATAGTTTCGCAATTGTTGAGTAGCAAACAACACTACCAAACAAGATTTTTCAATGAATACATAGTTAAGTTCATAGCCACTCAATGTTTTGATGATGTAGGACTAGAAGGGACAAGTGAGGTCTTGGATATGAGAAAGGAGAAAGTTTTGGATCTGGACAAAGGAGATTTAGGAAGGAAATTAGATGAACAAAGCTAGAAGGTATCCAGTAAGACAACCTAATGCTCAAAGGTTCAATGGTTACTATTTTACTTGCAATAATTTTTTTCATATGGCCGCTCACTATAGAAGCAAAATGAAACCAAGTGCTCCATCATTCTCAGGTCAAATTTTGAATTGTTATGAGTATGGTCATAAGTTAGTTGAATGCATAAATATGTCAAAAAAAAAATTCAATAGAGATGTCAGATGTTATACCTGCAATAGATTTGGGCATATTGCTAACCAATGCAGATCAAGAGAAAATCAATTGAACAACTGGTCTGGACAAAGAAAATTTGTTTGCTATAACTATAACAAATCTAGTCACATTCTAGATTTTGTAGAAGCAGAAAAGGTCTAGTAAATCAAAGGAAAACAATGTAGAAGGATGAAAAGGGAAAAGGAAAAGTTACTACATATGAGATCAAGAATCAAATTAAGAAGACATGGATGAAGAAGAGTCCTTCTATTGCAGGAAATGAGCCAACACCATAATCTAGTACTGGAAATTCCTCCAAGAATTAGTTTATGGCCTCTGGCCTAGGGGGAGTTCTCAAGAAAATATTTTAAGCCCCTTGTTAGTAGTTGGTACTAGAATGTGGCAGATAGCATTAATTGCATTAGTGATGTGCAGATGTTTTTGGATCTCTTGTGGAGGATATTTGTACAAAATTGAAGGTCCATAGAAGAATTTTCTTTCACAATCTATGAAAAAAAGGTATCTGAAAGACCTAGGGAAAAAGCATTTATTGCAATGAAAAAGTTAGGTGTGTGAATGATAAAAAGTCATTTATATCCCTCATTTGTCACATTGCATTTTGAGAAGAAGGTTGGAGAGATCCACAACAAACGTTGGCGAAGATACAAGTATGAAGGTGATTCAACGATCAAACCCTTATCTCGTGAAAGGTATTTATCTATTAACTCGTGAAATTTAAAATTATAGAAATGGTTGCTCCATTGGTTGTTGATATTAAGGATAGGCCCCATTTGAAATTCAAATGGCACCCATTCAAATCCATTGAGATAGAACCATTAGGTGCATTTTCTTCTATTCTATATGGTGTTTTTCATATTGAAGATATTAGGGCATACATTCTTGTGAATGTTGAAGAATTAGGAAGCTCCCAGTTGCTAAATGTGTATAGCAATCACATTGTGGGAGAATATTTCTGTGTAAAACCTAAATTCAAAACTCTAGAGGAGAAGAAGTTTGCTCAGATTATGAAATTTCCCATGTTTGAGGAAATTGAATGGGTTCACTACATATTGAGTCAAGTTCATGCCAAGTTTATTTGGTTAATTCAGCCTTTTAAAATCACAAAGGAAGCTATAAGGATTGTTACTAGTTTGAATTCATCTGGTAGGTTACCCACATTGAAAGCTATGAAGAATCAAACAGTCACATATGCAACCAGTTCAATGTTTGACAAGAGAGCTATGAAAATTGATGATATTATCAAAGTGGATGTTAGATTTTCCTCTATGGTCATTGGGTACAAAATCTATCACTCCAGTCAAGATAATTCTATATCTGGTACAACAATCTATGCAACATATCAAATGGTCAAAGAAAATGCAAAATATGACCTATGTGAGTTACTCTGGAGCCAGTTAATTGAGAATCTTGGAAAAATCAAGAAGGATAAGAACAAATATTTCTTGTATGGTAATCTATTGTTGTTTCTATTCTTCTACTTCATGAATGAAGTTCTAGGAGTTGGAAAAGTGCATTGGCAAGGTGATAAACTCATAGCTATTCAAATTAGAGACATCTTGTACGAAATTGGTGTCAGGAAAGCTAGAAAAACTACTATCTGGGGTTATTTAAAAAGTTTTCAGAATGAAATGTAAGATAGGGAAAGGATTCCCACATCTATTATGGAAAATTACAGCGACACAATTTGCTTCATGGTTGATATCAATGCTTGATGGAAGCTACATAACCTAGAATAGTGTGGATAATTCCTATGGGTTATGAGGTTGAGGAACACGTTTTGGAGTTATATGCTCAACACTTGCTAAGTAAACCTTGATATCTAACAAAAGAAAGGTTTGGTACCTTTCAGGAAAAGAATATGGAAGTTCATGAACAATTGAAGAAGCCTATGATAATCCAAAAAGTAAGAAAAGAAGTGGAAGCTTTTGTAGAAAGCATGGGTATATCAACTAAAGTTGTAAGCGAAGCTAGGAGGAAAATAGAACAAGCTGAAGCAACAAAGCCAGCTAGAACTAAGTCTACTAGTCCGGCAGCATCGTCTTCCAGATCTAGATCTACAAGGAGCTATGCACTCTCATCTGGTCCTCTAAAGAAATCAATCCTTGTGAAAGCTCAAGCCAAGACATCCAGGAGAGAAGGAGAGAGAAGGATAAAAGCACAAGAGTCTATGTTGTTGTTTCAAAAGATGAATGGATACTTGTTGATTTGTGTCCATTGATGTCAATAGAAGAGATGAAGAAGATCCTCAATGATGCAAAAAAGGATTTTAAGATCAAGACAAGGGTGAAAAAGTTGATGATTGGATAGACTGAAGATGTGGCAAAAGACATTGAGAAAATCCTTAAGGAAATTTTGTTATCAGATAGATACAATGTTTTTTTTGAAGAAGCTCATAGTGAAGATGCTCCATTTGGTCTGGTAAATGAAAAAGTAAAAGAAGATACAATTAAGGATACTCTGAATCCTCTTGACATGTAAGATGTTGAGTTACCTATGCAGATTGAAGCCCCTAAAGAGATATCAAGTGAAGAAGTAGAGATTCTTGAAGCTAAGGAAAGATTTGTGGTTGAAGAGAAGAAGGCTGAGCTAAAAGAGATTATTGTGGAAGCAAGAGACACTGCTAAGGCAGTAAAGGATTTTTTGGAAGAACAACAGGAGGATTTTGATCCTAAACTAGTTCAAGGTCCTATCAACTTGGCCACTCTATCTCCTATTAAGAAACTGAAGGTAGCATCATTTTCTCAAGCCAAGGCAAGGGAGGAAATACCAAAATCTCATATTGAAGACAGTGATTTGTTGAGTCTTACATCCAATATCCTAGAGAAGATCATGCCTGCATATGTCAAGGATTCATTTGATTCTCCATCCATTCAGATGAAGAAGCTTGTCAATTTTGTAAGTACTCACTTTGAGTCACTTGAAAAGTTAGCTATGGATAAGGTTCAAAAGGAATTTGATGCTAAAAGGTTCAATAGATTAAAGGGGATGATTGCTAATGATAAATATTTGTTAGCTACCTATGTAAAGAATATCCAAAGTGAATTTTCTGAAGGTGGAAACATTTATAAGTCATGCTTATCATTGTCTAAGTTCACTAAGGACATTAAAAAGAAAATGAAGGAATATGAGGAACAGTTAGTAGATATCTCTCAAGTATTTGATTCTCTAACCATTTTTGTTGGAAAGCAAGAAGGTCAAGTCATATACCTACTTGAAAAAATTAAAAGTTTAAATCATGAAGAAGGTAGAATTGTTGAAAGGGTTTGTGATCCCATAGGATTTATTGGTCCCAAAATGGAGTCAATGCTTAATTCATTGAAGGAAGCACAGGATGCTATGGCAGTCAGTAATCTGGAAAACATTGAGTCTATAGAGATTCAATCTTACTTATTATGTGGTCACGTGACTATTTTGGAGAGTCTCAAAAAGAGTTGGGGCACTAGTTTGAACCTGTTGAAGAGAAATTTTGTAGACATATTCAAGTTTATGTAAGTTGTAGAAGAATTTTTGTACATATTCAATTTGCTCATAGCAATTTTGTTTGATTTTTGGTATGTAGATTTCCTACCTTTTCCATTGATGTCAAAGGGGCAGTGTGGGATAGTGAAAAATTTCATATTCATCTCAGGGGGAGTTGTGTTTTGAAGTTTTGAAGGTTGGCAGTGTATTCATGTTGGTACTGATCTGACACTTAGTCATTTTTCACTAAGTGTTGCCATCAATGCCAAAGGGGGAGATTGTTGGAAAGAGAAACTACACAAGTTATATGGTGTTGTCATTGATGGAAACCCTAGTCAATGATTTGATTTGCACATTAGTATTTGTTTGTATCGAAAGTTAGATTGAAGCTAAGTGATTAACTATCAAGCTAGAACAAAGCATCCGACAAAATTATGTTCATCAATTCATATACAATTTTTCTATTATCATTTTGAGTTGTGGATCTCAAGGAAGATATTTTGATGTATGAACTATTTTATCTTTGAATCTTAGAGCCTCATATCAATTGGTATGAAAGTTAGAAAATCCAATTGACTAATTTTTTGTCTAATAGTGCAAGAAGGTTGATTAAATGAATATAGTGTGGTGTGGATCTTTGAGGAGTAATTGTTTGAAGTGTTTTGTGTTTGAGCATGTTGATTTGGGTCCTCACTATGTTGTGGCTGACTTTGGTTGGTGCGCATTGAAAATTATTTGTGGATTGAGCTGACAGTTTGTAAATATTCTCTATTTTGTTGAATTCAACATGTGGTTGATTAAATCTTTACTTGTGGATATATATAAGTGATTGTTTATATCATTTTCATGTATGTACAAAGTGTTTTGATGTATGTTGCAAAAGTTAGAAGGATTGTAGAGTGATTATGCATAGTTTCAATTGTGTATAAAAGGATTTGTGATCCAAATTAAAGCAAACAAAGCTAAAGAGAAAAATCAAACAAAAGGTCAAGAATATGATTGGTGTGCTTAATCAGAACTATAATCAGGAATTAGTAGATGCTATTCTTTCAATTCAAATCTTCTAGATGTAATCCAAATGATTTTGTAATATAATGAGTCTTCCTTTTGTATCTAAGTAGTGAGCTCTAGGCAATGTGCCTGAATGCATGTGCATTCCCATTTGTAAACACTTATATTTAAGTATACTCATATTGTGGATTGACCTCCACCGTGGTTTTTCCCCTAATAGGGTTTCCACATAAAAAAATCCTTGTGTTATGGTGTTGTGGTTGATTTCTTTGTGTTCTTGCATCTTACTTTTAGTTAAATGCTATAAGTGGTTTAAATAATAGGTTAATAAAGTTAAATTTTGCAGAACACTAATTCACCCCCCCTCTCAGTGTTCCTTGATTCCAAAAATACCTTCTTTTCATTTTCCAATAAAATCTTTCCCTTCATATCCCATCTTTTCTAAGATTGTGAACTATTTACCATATTTCTTTGTTGGTATGTTGGAAGTTGTTGCTCGGGATTTTTCTTCATCTTTGTAAAGCCAATTTAAAATGTCTTTGTCCTCAAATTCATCAACTAGAGTACCTACTTTTACAAATTTACCATCAAATATCGTGATGGGTTGTGGATATTGTTGTTGAGATGTTGATGGTTGGCCATATGATTTTGGAGAACGTAGTAGTTGTGGGAGACATAAGTACTACTCAAAATCATACTCACCCATGCCTTTATCTTTCAACTAAATCTTTTTCTCAAACTATTTTGACAAAGAATTCTTTTGGCTTTAATAACTTGAGGAAATAGAATCATCAATGCCTTTATCTTTCAATTGAACCTTCTTCTAAAACTGTTTTGACAAAGAATTGAGTTGGCTTTCATTACTTGAGGAAATAGAAGTGAGAGTTTCTCTATTGTGTGGTACAAAACATCTTGGACTATCTTGAGAGTGTTGCAGTATTGGGGACTATTAGAATCTACTAAGATTGTGATCTCTTGTCCATTGTAAGGGAATTTCAAGCATTGATGGTATGTTGATGGTATTGCTTGCATTTCATGGATCCAAGGTCAACCCAAGAGTATTTTGTATGTAAAACCCTTGAAACTTGGTAGATTATATCCTTTTTAACTAGACCCACTTGAACTAGAAATACTATCAGTCCTTGAGAGGATCTTTCCTCATCATCATAAGCTTTTATGGTGATCTTTCTTCTAGAATATATTGCATTTTTTGAAAATCCCAATGCACAAATAAGCTTTAAGGTGCATATATTTAGATCATCTCCTGCATCTATTAAAATGTGTTTGACCTGATGTTTATGGATCAAAACCTCAATATGGAGTGGAGCATTGTGTGGATGAGTGAGGGATGCATTGTCATTTTCTAAGAATGATAAACAATGGGGTGTAATCAAATGTCCCACCATGGCTTGGAATTGACAAAATTCTAAATTAGTTGGTACTGTGGTGTCCACTAAAACTGTTTTCCAGAATTTCCTTATGGGCTAGTGAAATTTTAAGAAGTTCTAGTATGGATATCTGTGTTAGAATATTTTGAGATTGATCCACTATATTATATTGATTCAAAGGAGCAATAGTTGTTTTAGATGTACTTCCTTTCAATGCACACTTGGATTGCACTCTTGTGGTCACATTTACTGGTAGTTTGTCTTGTTTATCATTGATTTTGATGACATTGATTTGATTTCAACTACAAAAATGTGAAGGATGGTATTATCATAGATATAATTCACATTCTTCCCTTTATTGTTTGTTGAAGAGGACTCTCCTTTTTCATATTTGGGTAGATGGTTTTTAAATTCTCCATGATCATCATTTGTTTTATGTCGTTTATTGGCCTCCTACAATAATTTAACAACTAAGCTCTTACAGCTATGATTCAAAGATTGGACATCTAAATTGAATAGTCATTCAATCATCATGAAGGTGCATTTAACTTGTCAACCTAGGGACATGAACTTGAAATGGGTCAACACAGTATGTGCACTAGGAACTCAAAGTAGCCATTTTCATTCTATAGCTAAGAAAGACACAATGCTGAAAGTAAATTGCTTGGAAAGAATAACATAAATGTTGAACATCAACCAACAACTATACTAAGCTTGAAATGCATGACAAAAATGAAAATTTGAACAACAAACAAGAAACTACTCTATCTGCTTTGGTTGTAGGAACAGTCACATAATGGAATTCTAGTGGCTGCAAGAACAGTTAGTGCACGATTCTTAACTAATTATTAAACAGAGCAATAGAGCAATGTAACTATATCAATGAAACTAAGAATGCAAGTACAACATCAAATCGTGCAACCCCTTGAGAAGGAGCATATGATCCTTATTTATACTTCCAACTAAGCAAGGTGGTCAATTCCATGAACTAGGAGGATGCCATTTTAGGGAAAGCAAAGAAAATGGAGAGGCAATTATGCGCACATGGAATATGGTCAGACATGCCTACAAATTTAGCACAACAGTAACACCAATACTTTCTCAACAGCATTAAAGTCCACTAAAAGGAGGTTACATTTGATTTGCATGGGTAATCTCCTATTGTCAACCTCCTTTGACCTTTGAATGATCCCCTTGTTGGATGTTATGGTGCATGCCCAGCTGGTGGTGTCTTTCTCAATTTAGTATCCTCAAATTATATTTGCATGGAAATGTTAGCATTCACAATAATCACATATCTATAACTACCTTAAAGAACATTCATTAACCACATGCACAATTAATATAGAGAGTCCATATAACATGCCAATGTCATTAAAGATTTGCAGAAATAAGATTAAGCCCAATGTCTATAATTTGAGGAAATATCATAAAAAATATCAACACTTAGCATCAAGGTCCATGATAACTTCAGAAAACAAGTCATAAATTCTACCCAAGATTAGACCATAAACTAGACTCATCACTCTCCCCAACCTAATGTTTTGTTGGTCCTCCAATAGGGGAAGGGTTGTTCTTTTGCTTGGTTAATGCTCTAAATTTTTTAACTAACAACTATCCTACATCAATGTTTGTTGTGTGTGAATTAGGGTCTCAATATAATCCTCCCAATCTGTCCAATCTACTCCATCATTGTCTCCCTGTAGCAATATCATAGTGGTAAAACTTGAAGTTTGGCATAGGCCACATCAGAATGGGTAGCTGAAAATTTAGGGGAAGCCAAAATCATCCCTTTGTTCTTCTAATTTGTATATATTTGTCAATTCTCTTAATTGTTGTAGCATAGTTCTAGATGGAATGAGGCTCAATATTTTTTAGCTCATTAGTTGGGTTGTTCCATCTTTGTGAGAGGTATCTCTTCATAGTTTCCTCTTTTTCTTTTGCCTTCACCTCATACTCATTATAGACTGCTTCTATCCAAGGCATAATACTATTACCATAGCTAGGTCTAAAAAGAAATTTATGCCATTCCCTATAAATTTCCCTTGGATTCTTTGATTCAAGCTTGATGGGCAGAGGGGTGTTGGATTCCAATTGCTTATAAGCCCCATATTGTTGTC
>VDFB02334830.1:0-15829 GCA_007258455.2 Sequoia sempervirens | reverse complement strand
TGGATGCATTTTCTTTATGCCTATATGATATGCAAAGAATTATGATATGGATGGATGCAATGTTATGTTCTTTTTCATTATCTTTTCGCAATGTGGTATGGATGGATGTTATGCAGATGTTTATGGATGCAAATGATGTGGATGTATTTCTTTTTTTATATTTTCTATGCACGTTTTATGATGATGATGTATGCATGTGAATGTATGGATGCAAATGCTCATGATATACAATGATTTAAGATGCTTAGAATAACAAATCTATATTATTCATCACAACTCAAATGATAATGCAGAATGTATGATGTGATATGGAAATGATTATGCTGATTGGATGTTATGATTATGCTATGATTATGTTTTGTGATTATGCTATGAGATGCATGTATTTTGATGGTTTGTGGATGCAGGGTGGATGCATTGATGACGTTTTCGTTGACTATCATGATACTATATTAGCGCAGAGAGAAGATAGAAGAATAAATAATGAATGACCGTTAATGGTGATTGCTTCAAAAGATCCAAAAAGTCCTTGATCCATTAAGACTTTATTAGAGATGGTGATGAGACAATGCAAAATGCATGATGGGTTGCTCATACTTTGGGATTGTTATTTTTCGTCATTCCTTATTGTTTGATATAACACATTGATAACCAGGACAGCGTTGTATCTAGTGTAATGGAATTTGACTTAAAAAATAGATAGGATAGGTCTTGTTCAAATCTTGACATACAAAAATGTCATTGGAATGTAGGTTAGAAGCTTAGAATATATTGGACCAAAGCATACACAAAAGTCAACAACATACCTTAAATGACCTTCCTACACACAACTAAGCAAGTATGCACGAAGATCATTTTACAAGAGTACCCACAAGCATAGCAAACAAAAGATAATGATTGATGCCCCATTCCTTTCTCTCTAAATATTTTTGTTAGACATCATCGAGAGGTCCTCAGAATAGGTCATTAAGATAAATCATAAGAAAAGATCAAAGATAAACAACTAGTTTTATCTATAGTTCCTACCTAGTTTAAGTTTAGCTTAAAGTGATATTTGATATTGATGTCCATTGCAGGAAGGATACATCCTAGGACATGTTGATCAGAGGGTTGTTTGATGTTAGGATGATGATGCTAAGATGATCCGTTGCTATAAACTTCACTCACCCATTTACCTATGATTTAGACTTTAGACTTTGACACTTAGGTTCACACTTTATGACTTGCTATGTTTGCTTTCTACTTGTTTCACCAAAGGTTGAGGGTGACGATCGATTATTATGGGTGAAAGTTTATTGCAGGTGTAAGTGAGATGGAATGGATGGGTTTTGCATTTTTCTAGAATATTTCAATGTTTTCAGATTTTTTGAAAACGTTTTGAGGCTGTTTTTGGTCTTTTTGGAAGTTTATACGAATGTTTAGGATTTTTAGATTTTCTGAAGCTATTTAGGGTTTTCTGAATGTTTTCAGGCTTTTTAGGTCTTTTAAATGTTTTCTATTGTTTTTGGATATTCCATTTTCAAATGTTTTTGTGTTTTCTGAGAATATTTAGATGTTTTTGGGGTTTTCTAAATATTTGGATGTTTTGGGGTTTTTTAGAATTTCTGAGCTTTGACCAAGAACCTAACCTAAGAGACCTATCCTAGGGGCCTTGGGGGCTGATCAAAGATTAGCCTTTCCTACGTTATACATGCATAAACCACGTAGTTTGACTGAATTGACCTGTGTACAAGATGAAGATATGCACAAATGAACAATGATAGTTTATTATGATGAACTTCTAAAGGACTTACCTAGGGTGTCTCGGGGGCACATCAATTATGGCCTTTCCTATGTTCAAGCTCAAAGATGACGTAGTTCAATATGAGGACTCTATTTTTGGTTTTTTTGATGTTCGACCTTTTTAGGGTTTTTGATGTTTTCCAGATGTTTTGGATTTTTCCTTTACAATTTTTTGAAAGTTTTTGGATTTTAGCTATACAGGATTTTGCAAATGTTTTTGGATTTTCTGGATAAGATTTTATGAATTTTTTTGGTGTTTTCAATGAGATTTTAAGGAAAATGATACCTAGATCATGATGTCGATGTCGTGTTGTGAGATATAAGACATGGATCAAGAGTTATTTGAAAACAAGAGTGCAATAACCTGCCCCCAGTGTTTAGAAATTCTTCATAATGCAATGGATAACCAAGATAGGTAATGTATATGCAAATATTTTGGTAGAGTTTTAGCATGATAGATATGGGTTATGGGACTTCATGAGATAAAATGGTAAAGATCCTATCAAAAGTTTTTCATGAGTAGAGTTGAAGTATACATCAAATCTTTGTCAAGATTAAGATAAAGTGGAATATCTGGATAAATATGGATTGGATGGATGGAGGGAACATTGATTTTATCATGACAAGGATGAGATGCTTCTGTTTGAGAATGATCATATAGATGCTCAATTCTACTCATGATTCTTGTTTGTTAGGTTTTCATCATAGTACTTTCCCAAAGCGCAACCATAGTGGTTTTCACTAGAGAGCGATTTTTATTTTTACTATTGGAAATTTTACCCTCATGTTGAACCACTTGGTGGTACTGATGTAGAGGCCATTGTCATAACATGCCGGTGATATCCTACCAGAAGAAGCTTCTTTGCTAAGATACGAGCACTTGAATGAAACCTTGAAGAACTTTGATATGCCTTGTGGATACCAGGATTAAACTTGTCTATGTGCACACATCATGATAAAGTGCCTTCAGAATCCTTATGATGAAGGGTAGCTGCCAACACACGATCAATGCGAGAATTGGATATTGTGAATGGAGTGTACAATGTCATGTATGAAGGATTATGAGATGGATTGGTTGATGATTTGGAACATTTGACTCTCCAAACTTGGGAAGATGGGTGATGGTGGATGGGGATGGAGGTTTTTGTGGAATTAGGACCAACCATTAGATATACTTTTGTTCCTTGCTTGAGAAAGCTTGCTTTTCTTTTGATGGATACATTTCCCTTTTTGATTTTTCCCCTAGTTTCTTTGACTAGTGGAGTTTTTGAGGGATGATATGATCATATTTCTAGAGGATTCCCATTGGCTGCCCCACTAACCCAATGATAAGGATCATATTGCTAGAGCTCACCCAACAGTTGCAAACTGATACACTCTATTGCATAACAAACACCATGTTGGGGTCCCATATCCCCTAACATTCAAACAAGGATTGTACTCTTGCCTTGCTGCCCCCTGTGTAGAGTACTCTGAGAAGGAGCTAACAAAATATAACTTGGAGCTACATACAGAGAGAGGAGGCTTTGATCCTCTCAAGAAATTGAAGAAACAAGTTAGAAAGAAGTATGCCCATAGGCCATACATTAAGGATTTCTGGGCCAACTGCAATGATGACCATGAGGTTTGAAGGTGGCATTACATAAGAATGACTACCAAATTCATGAAGTCCATCAATCTGTACCCAGTTCCCGATCAAATTGTTGAAGATGATAATGTTCTTGATGAAGGTTGTCGAGGGGAAAAAGAACCGCAAAGAAGCCTAAGACAATGAGAATATTTGTTCTTGATATGACAGCCATAGAAGAAGAAGGGTCTTCACCTCAGGAGGAGGAAGAAGCTAAAAAACCGCGATCACCACCACCCACTACCTCCACACTCCCATCAGCCACTATCATTGCCCCATCTCCCTCTACTCCTCAATCACTCCCATTAGCCATTGTTGTTGCTTCATCTCCCTCTACTCCTCAATCACTGCCCATCTCATCTCCACTTGCTATGGAAATATCTCCACCTCACCTTCGCTTCTTTGATTGCTCTTGTGGTTGTACTTGAATCTTCCTCTTCTACCACTTCACCACCATCATCTTCCTTGCTCCTGCATCCACTACCAACTATTTCCACCCTACCACCTTCTCTACCCACAACCTCTATAGCACCCCTCTCCTTTCCAGAGACTTTTGTCTCATACTTTCAAAATGCACCACCTCAGTTCTTTGAGGTTATCTTGAATCCTCAAGTCAAAATGCTCATGGACCAACTTGTTATTGCATTACCCCTCCCTCCACCTCCTACTAATCCACCTAAAATGGAGGCTACCATGTAGATTTTTGAGGAAATGGAAAAAATAAGTGGGGAGTAGCCTAAAGAAGCAATAGAAAATATTATTGAGGGACCTGAGGAGTCATGTTGTGAGGACTAATTCAAGCACATTGAGGGAGGATTGATAATTGATTTGGATGAAGTGGCTTTCAATGAAGAAGGGAAACAAACACCCAAGGATAAAAATATAGGTAAGTTTGATACTTACTATGAGGTTGAAACTTTAGATCAAGAGCCAGAGGGAGAGCAGCTCAAAGAGCACAAGGATAAAGATAAGGAGGCCAACCCAAAGGAGCATCACTTTGAGGAAGGGAGAATGGTGCAGGAGCACCTAGGAAGCATTAGGTAGCACTAGGCAAATTTGTGAGCCTAGGATGAAATTTTGTGGTTTTAATGCTTTAAGGTCATGTTGACCATTTAGTTTTGAGTTAGAGGTGTTAGAACATGTTAGGAGGAAGGTGGATCAGTAGCTCATGGTAGAATGGATGAGTTTCACAACTTGTTTCCACTAGGATTCACTAGGAGTTGGAAATAAAGCCCAAAATGTTGCATTTGTGCAATTTTGGCCTAATATGGTGGTTATGTCCGACCAAGGGGAGAAGTAACCACTTTATGAACCTTTAAAAGGTGTGCCTCGACTTGGAATTGAGGTTGGAATCATTTTGAGTTTGTAATCAGTTTGAAATCAAGAAGACAGTGATATTTTAAGTGTATATTTTAATTGTGCATTTTCTGTTTTTGTTCCTGTTTTTGCATTAGTAGGTTAATGGATTGAACTTGGCATCTGGTACAGATTAGAATGTAGTGAAATTTCTTGTCAAGCATCGTTTGGGATAGTAGATAGTAGGTTACTCGCTTTCAAGTATTCTTGTAAATACTTTGTTCTTTCTTCAATTGCAGTTTTGACTGGTAGATTGTGGAAAATGGGGTTTTAGCTTACATTACCACTGTACCTAGAGTACGGGCTTGTTGGGAATGTGGCTAAGCTCCATGTTTGTACATAAGGTAGAGGTAGGAGTCTTTAGGAGCCAGGAATCCATGGCAAAAGACTGTTCCTAGGCGAGCTTGGTAGTGCCCGGCTAGGATAGTCAAAGAGTGCAGAGCACTAAAGTTGCAGGGGTGTCAATCCCCTGGCAAACCCAGGTGTGTGGTGGTTGCAGGAGGCCTTACAAAGGCTTGGCATGAAGGAAGAGGTTTCACCAGTCCATTTGGTGATTGGGAAAAGTTGACAGTTCACTGTGTGGTCAGAAAATGGCCTAAAAAGCCCTAATTCTTACAAAATGAGGGTTACGCCTGTGTACGGACAGTGAAGGCCTATAACCTCAAAAATATTTGAGAGGTAGGAAAATGAACCAGGATCCCCATGGGGAGATTGTGATGTTCTTTAGAAAGATTGGAGATTGAGCCTATTTTCTTGGGTTAGGAGACCTAATTGGGGCTCAAGGCTAGTAGCCTTTTTAACCCTAAAAGAGGGTTTGATGATAGCGATGGAAAGATGGAGCTTGGGAGAGCCTACAAGAACCCTAGGAGGAAGGTCTTGAAGCCATGGGAGACAACACACACCCCTGCATTGAGTTAGTGAAGGTTGAAGGTTTAGCTAGCCTTTAGGAAGATTAAGGGCTAAGGAGGGAATGGTAGAGAGAGCACCAAGATTGGCTTGGTTAGGGAAATGGAGATGATAGTAGGGTTGGCTAGGAGAACCAGGGGTACCTAACAAGCATTAGGACCTATAGGTTAAGAAGGTGGAGTCAAGGGCTTCAAGGTGAAATCTATAGCATGGGACATGAGGTTCTATCCAACCCACCAAGGAGCCTTAGAAAGATTAGGGAGAGTCACTATCAAATGTAACACCATTAATAGAACAAACCTTTAGGAGAAGGACTAGTTGGAGTCACGTAAATGACTGATCTCTTAGGCCTTTGAGGGGTAGCATAGACATAGATTACATTTACAAAATCATCACAACTAGTAGAGTAATTATTTGAATATGTATTCTCAACATCGATCCAAACTGGATCAAATGTGGAAGTAGATTCATCATGCGCTAATGCATCATCTCTAGAGGAGAGCGCATCATAGAAATATGAGATTCACTATTCACTAATACATCATCTAGAAGAGAGTGCATTGGAATAGAGAAGAGATTCATTATTCACTAATGCAACATCTCTAGAAGAGAGGCATTGGAATGAAATATAAGGTAGAGTAGCATTAAGAAAGGTATCAATGATTTCATCTTCTTGTGACAATATCCTCTTAAGCCAGAGAACTTTCGTGAGAAGGATCAAATATACCAAGTGACATGGGTAAAGCCAAGTCACCATCACATGCATGAAATGGAATATCATTCACATTTTGAATAAAACTAGATACTAAACTAATAAAAGAAGATACTAAATTCATTACAATTTTTTTGATATTTTCTATGTTCTAGTAATTTGTGTTTTCAGAGGTCTTCGGTGTAGAATTTGAAGTTGTAACTTGTGTTGGTCCCTAAAATTTGACTACCAAAGGCAAATGTATTTCAGGTACTGAACTAGTTCTCTAGAAGACCTTCCAACAATGCAAACGGTTCCAAATTCTGAGTACCGAGTCAAAAGTTATGACCCCACCAATTAGGGGTAAATAAATTCAGTTTTTTGTAAAAATACCCCTCTTCACGACGGTTCACTAAAATGTAGAGAAGGGGGATTCAAGTACTCACCAGTTCTCTTTGATTCAAAGAGTCTCACGGGCGAACCCGCCTAAACTACCTCAAGGAACAATGTGAAAGTTCTAGAATTTGAAAGAGCAGGCCACATAGATTTTTTGGATAGACTAATGAGCTCTCGGCCAAAGGATGGAAGTGAAAAATATGGACAATAGCGCGACACACTGGCATCTCAAAGGTGCCTTGACATCTCATATGGACCAAAGAACGAGAATGTCTCAAAAAATAGATAAATGACTACTTCTACTTCGATTGTTAAGAACTTACAAAATGCAATAAAGCAACAAAATGTAATAGAACTACAATAAAATGAAGTAGAATTGATAAAGATAAAAAGAAGGAAATTCTTACAACCACATGAGTGATGAGTCCTCCAACAAGTGAATGTCTTTAAAACCTACATCTATAAGATGTCAGGAGAAAGTGTTGGGGTTGTATAGGGGTTTTCCTTAGTCAAACCCCCATTTTGGTGTTCCCACCTCCATGAATAGCCACATAGAAAGAGAGAGAAGAGAACCGAAATGGAAAAAGCACATGGTGAAAGAAAAACCCACTCAGGAGTAGAACTTGCACCACCAAGTATGAGTGATCAAAGAAAACCCTGCTCAAGGAGGATAACCTATATCACAAAAGAGGTGATAAAAGCAATCCCCGCTTGAGGAGGAGAACCCGTATTATGAAGTAAGGATGCGAAAGAAAGGGGATATGGAATCCCAGGATGCTCACAAGCATGAAAGAGGGGATATGAAGTTGCAAGAGCCAAGGGAGCTAAAAAGAGAGAAGTCAAGAGAGCTTGAAGTTGTTGTAACAAGCTATATGGAGCTGTCCAAGCAAAATAACAAGATGGAAGAATGTTTGAGAGAGGATCCAATAAGTAGAAGAAGCTAGAACCAGAAGAGATTTGCAAATGAAGTGAAAAGATGACTTTAAGGAGGGAAAAGAAGCTTCTTGAGCCGTTCTAGGGCATCTTGAGCCATTACCACTAACCAAAGGAGGTGACAAGTGGCAAACATGCACGAAAACAGTCATTTGAATGTTGAAATGTCATAGGATGCTAGCACGGTGCGTAGATGTCTGTGCAGTGCGCTAGTGTCCAGACACATCATGTTACAAAACGACAAGAACAAAAAAAGCCCAAAGTTCGATGTAAAGCTGATGCGTGAAGGGTAGCTATTGAAAATGGGTTTTTGAGCATCCTAAGAGGGAAAAGGCTGATGCAGGGGCTAAAATGAGCCTATACAAATGCTAAGGGAGTGGACACTAAAGTGGATGCATGAATGTATGTGAAATTGCAAGGGGTGCAATTTTACGACTATACAACATCATCTCCAAATTATTGATGGTTTAGTTTCTATAGGTTTCATAAAGTGAAAATTTGGTGAAAAGTGTTGATTTCAATATCCTACTTTGGCCAAAAAGTGGGATAGAGTATTGTGGATTGACCCAAAATTAACAGCATTGATAAAAATGTTCAAGAGTTTGACAATCAAGTATCTTCTTTTTATGAAAATCCCTTAAATCAAGTTTAATGGTTTTAAAAAGAGTTGAAGACAAAAAGTAATAATGTAAGTGACACTAATGTGGCTACATGATGATAGTAGGTGATTAACACTTGAAATATGATGGAGTGGAATGTGGTACAATGAACATTAGAATGACCTAGTGCAAGAGATATGATTTCACCATGTGTTGGTGCAAGAGTTAACATTGAACTTAAATAATAACTTATAAATGGTTTTTTTGTGATAGGTAGATGTGGTGGGTTTATTCCAATGATGGTTAGATTCTACATGGTTGTTGGATAAATAGAATATTCTTGATGGATTTAGATGGCCTATGGTGATTCCTTTAAATACACACCCTGGACACATAACTTAAGCTATTTTAAGACTCCTTTAAAAAATGAGCATGTGATGCATGAGCATCCATTGGTGTAAGGGAGATCTTGCATCACCCAAAAATATTATATTTTAATTTTTTTGTAGTTTCCTTAGTTGTCTTGGGGCCCATGGTGACACACAATCTTTGGGATAGCTAGAAGTTTGAAACAACCAAAAATAGTCACTTGTTATTTTTAGTTAGTCAGCCTATTTGGGTCGTATGGACACGAAAATTGACTCCAAGGAATGAAATTATAAAATAATATTTTTGGTGAAATAATCATCTCAAAATCCTATATTGTTTGGAAGATATTAAATTTTCATCTTGAGGAATTTCTCTAATGAAGTTTAAAACTAAAAATTGAGGCCCTTTGGAGTCCTGGAATATGGTGCAAATTCTACAATCTTTAAGATGTAGCAAAAGGTGGTTGTAGATCTCTTCACAATCTTTCCAACGATATATTACAATTGAAAATCTGATGGTCAGATCAAAAGTTATGGCCCCGAGAAGTTGCCCCACTAAAAAAGTGAATTTCATTAAAATATCTTCCTAGGCAAGAAATCAAATGACGGTACTTTTGGTGCCATACCAAAAGGGAAAGTACACTTTCTAGAACATTCTAGGATGGTTATTGGGTAAAATAAAAGGGTTAAGTGGGGGTTATATAAGTTGGCTCCATTAGTATAAATTGTGGCTCTGGATAATAGATTTTCTTTGAGTTGATTTTGCTGTAATGAACCAAGCCCATGAGGTTGTAGCATTGTAATTTTTGAATAGATTTAATTTCATTTTCTGAAAATAATTGAAAGTGAGTTATTTTTTGTCTCGCATATGTTGTGTTGGTATCCATTTTTGTGTTTTGTGTGGTTTTCGGGTGGTGTAGCCCTCATCAACATGTGTGCATATAAGTTTATTCTAGATAGAACCTTTTAAAGGCATAAACATGTGTCTAAGTTAGTTAATTCTAGAAGTTCCCCCTTAAGAACATAAACATATGTCTAAATGGTATATTAGAGGGAAAAGTGTGATGGTATGCACTTTTCACCATTATATTTCCCACTCACCTTAGTATGCATGGAAATATACATGAGCAAGAACATCAACTAAAAGAAAAGATAAGAATAATTAGAAGTAAAATAGATAGATAAATAATTGAGTCAACTTGTGAACAATACCTCCATTTAATTTTTTTTAGTATTAATATGCCCACTTGATTTTGCATGTGTTCCATGAAGGGGTGCACAAAAATAAAGTAAAAAGATTGGATAAAACTAAGCATCATAACATGATAATGATTTTATAGAAATTTCACACAAGTATGATGTTGAACACTTAGAATACTGAGAGGGGGGGTGGATTAGTATTATTATAAGCCATCCAATTACCAAAGCGTACTTAGCATTTATAAGGAATGAAAGCATGAACAACCCATAAAACATACAACATATGGACACTGAGATTTTTATGTGGAAAATCCAAAACGGAAAAAACCACAGTGAGAATTAGCTCACAATATAAGTAATTAAAAAATTGGTACAAGGGCTCACTGCCAAAATAGGACACACTATCCAAAAATGCTCACAGCCAAGGCTCACTGCCAAACCATGAAAAGAAGATAGAAGAGAAATGTTACATAGAGAACAACATCTCAATGCAACAAAGATTCCACCACAATAGCTCCAACACCTTTGCATGCTTATTTGAAAGATTGTGGACACCTTCAGCTCACTACCTTCATAAGTCCAACAATTTGAAACTTTCACACTACTTTGCTCAAACTCACACCTTACACTTCTGCAATTCACACATCATTCATTACTCACATCTCTCTTGAATCTATCTTGATCTCTTTCAACAATTTAACTCATACTTATACCATCTTCAACCTTGAAACCTTTCTCCAAGTTCAGCTACATGCTTTTGTTGGAAAGAGACACTGCAAATGTTTTCTGGTGTTGTCATTGATGGCAACCCTTGTTAGTTAATGGATCCACACATCATCATTTACTCATACCGCTAGATAGATTGAAGATCAGTAGTTATTTGTTTAGTTAGAACAGAGTATTCAATAGTTTCATGTTCTTTGATTTATATGCATATTTTCTATTATTATTTTATGTTGTGGATCTCAGGGAGTATTGTTCAATGGATAATATGTGTTATCTATAAATATTGGTACCTCGTATCAATTTTGGTGGAAGTTAGAAGGTTCAGTGAACTAATTTCTTGTTTATCAGTGTATGGAAGCCAACTTGGTGAATATGGTGTGTCATGAATATTTGAGGAGTTATTGTTTAAGTAATTTTGTGTTTGATCATTTTGGTTTGGGTCCTCACTATGTTGTGGCCGACTCTTGTGGATAAAAATTGAATATTATGGATGATTTGAGCTGACTATTTGTGAATATTTTCTTATTTTGTTGAAGCCGAAAGGTAGCGATTGAATTCTTGGTGGCGGATATATATAATTGATCGATTATATCATTTTGTTGTGTGTTCGATGTGAGTTGATGTACATTGCGAATGTCAGAAGGTCAGTAGAGTGATTATGCATAGTTTCACTTGTGCATTAAGTATTTTTGGTGCGAATTGAAGCATTACAACATAATCAGTCAGAGGGTCCTAAATTCGATTGTTGAGCTTAACCAAAACTATAATTAGGCATTAGTAGATGCTACTTTATCAGTTCAAACTCTTTGGAAGTATTCCAAACTTTTGTAAGGCAGCGAGCCTTTCTATTTTTGAGAAATGAGCTCTAGGCAGTGTGCCTGAATGCAAGTGCATTCTCATCTTGTAATCTTTTCTTTTGAGTATACTCAGAACAATATTGTGGATTGACCTCCACCATGGTTTTTCCCCTAACAGTGTTTCCATGTAAAAAATTCATGTGTTATGGTATTGTGGTTACTTGTCCTATGTGCATGCATTTTTATTTTGGTTGAATGTTATCAACACTTTAATGATTAGATTAATAAAGTTAAAAGTTGCACAACACTGATTCACCCCCCCTCTCAGTGTTGCTTGATTCCAACAACTTCATACTTACAATTTCAAATTAGGTTGTCACCAAAATATTTCTGCGGTGGATAGGAATGAAGGTGACCCAAATAAATCCTTAGCTAGGACCTAAATCTTTCCTAACACACCTCAACACGCTTCCACAAAATTCCTAGACGCTTCACATGTAGTGTAAACACCAGGTTGGTCATTACCCATGCAAACACCATAAAACATTAAGTACACACCTCCTTAAATCAATCCAAAACTTCCAAACAAAAAAATTCACTTGAAAACAATTTGGAAATAATCCATGAACACTTTGAAATTCAATCAAACCCTTCACAACAAATTCTACCTAAAGAATATAATCATTTTGTTCATCTAGACAACACTGCCAAATACAGTACCACTCTATAGCTCAAAAACTTGTCTTCCAAAGTTCCAAACTACAAATCCTCTTGACATAGGAAAAAGATTGACACCATCAACTCTTCATTAGAACCGCAAGTCCTAAAGCCCAACTACAGAGAAATAGGGAGCATGAACATTTCTCCCAGACACCTCTGAACAACATAGCAAATCCAATTCACACACTAGTGAACATATCTTTCTCTGGAAAATGATCTAGAAACCCAAATACTAGATATACAATCTCTAAACACCTCTAACCAACACATCCAAACCACACAAGCATATCTTCAACCCAGAAGAATGTGAAGCAAAACCAAAACACCTCTACAACACTAAACACCACTGTAATACACTATTTACTTCCTTTTCATAATTTTCTCAATATCCTCGACATATTCTTTATGCAACAACACATAGTTGATATCAATGAAAACACCAACTTTTTGACATCAATGAAAACACCTTCATATTTGCAACAATCTCCCCCTTTGTCATTGATGACAACACATGATGTGAAAAACCATCAGAGACACAATAGTTCTAAACATACTTATTTCCTTTTCTCTTTTCTCTTTACTCACTCTCTTACATGATTATTTTTCACTTTCTCCCCCCTTGTGAATATATACTTTTTCACATGACTCTCTCTCCCCCTTTGACATCAATGGAAAAGGACAATTTTTTTTGCATTGTTCTCCCCCTTTGATATTGAAAAAATTGCAACTTTCTTATCTTTACTACTCTGAATACTCCTCTTAGGAGTACACCCAATTAAATCAACAATTCTACACAATGACAACATGTATTCCATACTACAACAATGAGACTACCTACTACCCCTAAGAGGTAGCCACCAACATCAGTCTAGATAGAGAATGAGTCTATAGATCCACTAGACTGATGCATCTCCATATGCATCTTGTTTAAGGAGGGGCAATGACCCCCAACTTCTCCCAAAAATACTCAAAAGTATCCTTAGGAAGACCCTTAGTGAATATGTTAGTGATCTAATCCTTTGTAGGTACATATTCAAGCTTCACTTCATTCTCCATAACCTTCTCTCTCAAAAAGTGATGATTGAAATATAAGTTTTCCTTGAACGTATCACTGTATTCTTTGAAATATTGATTGCACTTGTATTATCATGAAAGATAGAGATAGGCTCATCATACACCACTATTATATCCTTCAATATTTGTCTCATCCACAACACCTATGTGCAACAAGATTTTGTTGCAATGTACTATCTTCAACAATAGATAAAGAAACTAAATCTTGTTTCTTGATCAACCATGATACCAATCTACATCCAAGAAAGAATGCATCACCACTTGTACTTTTCTATTCATCCACACATCCAATCCAATCTGCATTTGTATAAGAATTAAATGTGAAATCAGTATCTTTAGGATACCATAAACCATAATTTGGCATGCCTTTCAAATATCTAAATATTCTCTTTATTGCTACATGTGTTTCTTTAGGATCTTGAAATATATCCACAAGACAAACTACATGCATGATATTCGGTCTAGTAACAGTTAGATATAGCAGTCCACCAATCATAGATCTATACTTGCTTTGATCAAACTTAGGGGATTCATCATCCTTACTCAATTTGCAACCGGTAACCATCAGAGTACATACCAGTTTGGAGTCATCTATTCCAAACTTCTTCAGCATTTATTTAACATACTTTGATTGTGAAATGAATATTCCTTTATTTGTTTGATTGGTTTGTAACCCAAGGAAGAAATTCATCTCCCCAAACATAGACATCTCAAACTCTTTCCGCATCTCTTCTACAAGCTTCTTGCACATAGCTTCATTTCCTCCAAAGCTTATGTTATCAACATACACAACTACTATCAAGATTCGATCTTCTTCAACCTTACAGTAGAGATTACTATTTGTGGTGCCCTTATTGAATCCTTGTTGTATCAAATATTTTTCCAACCTTGCATACCAAGCTTTGGGATTGCTTTAATCCATACATTGTGTTCTTTAAATCTGTAGACCATATTAGGTTTATATGACAACTGAAATCCTTCTGGTTGTTCCATGTAAAATTCTTCTTCTAGCTCTCCATTCAAGAAAGCAGATTTCACATCCATCTGATAAGCTTTAAAGTTCTTATGTATTGTAAATGCCAAAAACATCTTAATTTCTTCCATTCTAGCCATTGGAGCAAATGTCTCCTCAAAGCCTATTCCTTCAACTTGTGAGTAACCCAATTTCCTTGTTTCTTACCACTTCTCCATTCTCATATATTCATGCAAATCCATAGTACCTCATATTGGCATGGGGTTATTTGATTATATCTATTATTGCTCCCCCTAAGCCAATGCCTAGGTTCAATTCCTAAAGGAATTATCTACATCAGAGGATGGTGCATATTCATTTGTAGTCTTTTATTCTTCCTTGTTCTTAGGCTCCTCTTTCTTTCTGTAGATCTTCTCCATTTCCTTATTTACTTCTATTGGATCAATCTTTGTGATTGGTTCATTTCTCTTTATCAAATTGTTCTTCCTCATTTTTTTGCTTCTATAAAATCTAGCAATATGTCTAGGTCTATTGAAATTGTGACATAAAAAAATCTTTTGAGATTTATTCCTTCCATTCATTCTAGATCTACATCGATTAGCCTTGTGTCCAAATCCATAGCATGCATAACAATAACCATTGAAAGGTTGAAACATTCTACCATTGTTATATGCATTCATCATTTGACTCATGCATTCATTTACTCTATGTCCAAACTTCTTGCATGTAAAGCATTGACCAGTAAAGGATGGAACATTTTGATTCATTTTTTTTCTACATTATATTGCTCTATGTCCAAACTTATTGCAAGAATAGCATTTGGTTGTCTAATAGGGAGTCTCCTAGCATTGTTTCTTTGATTTTAAAACTTGTCATTGTTCTTGTCTTTAGTCTTCTCTAGTTCATTGGTCTTCTTTGCATTAGGTGTCTAATCTGATTTTGATATTTCTCCTTTTTCAAGTCCTAAACCACATTTGTCTTTAGATGCTTTTTGACCTACAATTAACTCATCAAGCATTGCAGAACTTGTCTTGATTTTTTCTTCATGAATTATTTCTTTCTCTAGATTTGATCTTCAATTGACCACTTGCATTCATCAGTTTTTCTCTTTACCATTGCATTCAAACATTCCTCAATTATTTTATTTTCTTCCACTTGCACTTTCATTTTGGTGATGTTCTCATTTTCTTGTTTAAATTGTTCATTGACCTCCTTATGTCTTTCTTTAAACTTCTTGATTTCCTCTCTCAATTTTTTGATGTAGTCATTTGATTCTTTAATATTTTCCTTCAAATCTCTATTTCCATCTTCAATTTTTTCAAGGTCTTCAAGAGAAACTTTGAGTTCTCCATCTTTTTCAGGCATGTAATCTTATTTTTTGTATCTAATAGTAGGAATCACTTCTAGAGAAATAGGAAATTTTCTATTAGCTATGTGTTCAATCTCCAAGATCTTTCCAAAGCAGTCAAGATTCTTCTAGGTATCCAAGCTCTGATACCAATTATTGAACAGTTGGAATACTGAGAGGGGGGGTGAATCAGTATTCTTATAAACCATCCAATTACCAAAGCATGCTCAGTAGTTATAAGGAATGAAAGTACATGAATAACCTATAATGCATACAACACATGAACGGGGTGAATCAGTATTCTTATAAACCATCCAATTACCAAAGAATACT
>VDFB02334829.1:7500-25673 GCA_007258455.2 Sequoia sempervirens | reverse complement strand
GCCAAAGAAGGTATGTGATACTATCAACAATGTAATTATATACTGATTACACTTTCGTTTTACATAATCTAATGTATTTCAAACTTTTCGTAGGCTTCCCAACACATCAAAGACAACAAAAGGAAAGACTAGAAAAATACGGGAAAAACAAACCTGGCTCTGTTGGTTATATGAAATTAGCCACATGAATTGTAAGTATCAATAAATGAAATATAGTATCCAAATAATAAATTGAAAATAATTTTTGTTTTATCACATAGAAGCAAAATTCATGATCTTATGCAAAAATGTAGGGCTCTGAATTCAACAGAGTTCCCATTGAAGATGACCTGAAGATTGCCTTCTAGCAAGGCTATCAAGTCGTGGCTGAATGCCTAAGAGTCTTGAATGGGCAAAAACAAACTTCCACTACATCCGGCATGCAGGTAAATAAACTCAATAAATTTTATTTAAAATTGAATACTTGTGAAATCTATTCAATATTAATTTCCACCATAAATTAATTACATTCCTATTTGTTTTAAACATTCAAGCAATGATAATACTGCACATGACATTGTAATGCAGCCTGGTGAGGGTGAAGCACAACCTGTAGATGAAGGTCATGGTGTGCATCCCGGTACTTTAGAGCATGTAGAGTGTGACCAACATGTTGAGCATAATCAGGCTAGAGAAGATTAGGAACATAATGTGGCCCCATCAGGTAAATAGGACCACTCTAAAGATCTTTTAAACATATTTAATTGCAATTGGTGTATTAATTAATGTAACCTTTCGTGTTTCAAATTTAGAGCATGTATAATGTGATCAACATTTTGAGAATGATTAGGAACATGATGTAGCCCCATCAAGTAAAGAGGACCACTCTCATGTTCTTTTAAACATATTTAATTTCAATTGGTGTATTAATTAATGTAACCTTTCATGTTTCAATTGTAGATCAAGATTTAGAGGGTGTTTGTGTTGGAGCATAAGACAGAAGGAAGTTTGTAGCCTACGGCGTAATTCCACTGCAAAGAGTCCACTTCCAATATTCTTTAATTACGAGAAATATTTGCAACAATAATAATAAAACATGTCAGTTTAAACATTTCTTGTTATCAGAGCAATGTACCCCTGAGTAGTATTCATATTGCATAGATAGTAGGAAGAACAACTAAAGGGGGACAAATGATTTACAAAATGATGTCTCCACTTCATATTTTTTAGCTTAAGAAAGAAACAAAAAAAGTATCAGTAATCATATCATGACAAGCATATTTTGGATAATATGTAAAATTCGAAAGCAACGAATATTACATGTTAAATGAATGAATGTATGTTAAATTAATTAATAAAGAAAAGTTAATGAATGAATGTTATATATTATTAGTGATTTAATGAATGACTAACAGCAGGCGATTAGTTGGGTATGGGGAATCAAGAGTGATGTGAGTGTGAGTCAATTAGCTTCCACCATCACGTGGTTACCTCATAGTAGAATATTAAACTATTCTTTCAAACAAAAGGAGAAGTCAATAAGTAATGCACTTTTCAATATAAGAAATGAATCATTGTTACCTATATGAAAAGATGAGAAAGTGCTAAATTTTCACTATGGTGGCAGAAAAATGATTCTTTATACCCTGAATCCATGCTCTACATCATAATTTGAAGTTGTTTCCATTCCAATGTTCTGAGTTTAGTTTGTTTGTATGGATTTGTATGAATACCACATTGCGTTGTGTGTGGATTTGGTTCCAAAGCTCTGTTTCTTCTGTTTTTAGTGGTGACATAACTCTAAAATTTGAATTTTGTGTATAATAGGTTAGTGGAAAAATTGACAGCTCTGAAGGGTTTTGAGGCTCGATTGAGATAGATACATGGATATTTGGATCTTGTTGTTGATGGGAGGCTTCCACTTAACCATGAAATTTTGTACCATCTACATGTATGCAAATGTTTCTCTACTTACATTCATTCCTAATCATAAATGTTGTAAATGATATTAATGCTTCAAACTTAAGATTTGTTTCATTGTTATAATGATCAAAATGTTATACTTTGCTATACATTCAAGCATCCTCTTGCCCCCTACCCTTTGCTCTCTCCCCCCTCCTTTTAAGAATTTTCTGTCATAAAAGATTCACATTTCTGTCTCATTTACAAAAAATTATCTAAAGTGCTAGGAGTGAAAAAAGATATGTAAAATATGATGGATTATGTCTAAACAACAACTTTCCATCTTATAGCTAATTAAATCCTTAATATTTGAATAGTTTAGAGCTCGAATAATGCTTGTATATGCATGTTTAGCAATAAGGGAGCCTATGTGAATATTGAAATTTAAAACATCACTTTGTTATTTTTCCTTAGGCTGTGAAATGATATTTTGAGTAATACAAACCTACACACACATTGATATTTTTTGGCATTGCATTGAATTTTTTTTTCTCTTATATACCTACCCTCAGCTAGACATGGAGGTATATAATATTGGTTTCTGGGTTTATTCTATAAGTAGTTAATTTCACAGAGGAAGACTAAAATCTTCTTAATGTCTTGGGTCATGAAAGCATATGAATCACTTGTTGAAGGTACCATTTTGTATTAATCCAAAAAATGGTTTGTTTTTTTTTTTATGTTTCTTGCATGTGATTTTTTGAGGCTCTAGAGATGTAGCTTGGCTATTTCCTTTGCACTTTTCATCTATTTTGATGATTACAGTAGATTGTCCTCATAATTTTTCATGTAGATCTATTTGTAACCTTATTTTCTACCAATCAATTTGCAAACCACTCACATATTAAGGACCATTTCACTAACTTGTAGTCATCCATTACTTCATATGTTGCAGGTTATGTACGTATGCCAATAAATCGTGATGATTGTGAGAACTTTAATCCTACAAGTGTACCCAATCTTTCTCAAGTAGAAGTCTTACCTTATTTTATAGTACTTTAAATGGTTAATTGAAGGTGCTTCTTTAGATCTGAGATAGTTGAACCCTGGATTAAAATATGGTATTAGATGGGTAGTATAATGATAAAACTAAGGCCCATTGAACATAAATTATGAACATAATTTACTGGACTATTAATAGTGTTACAATTATACTTATTTCTCCTTTACCTACCTCTGCATTAATGAAAAAGATGGATCTCTATAAATCTAACCATGAAAGTGTTGAAATCTATAGTATCTATATGACTCCATAAACTATCAAACATATTCTTTTTGAATGTTTTTATGCTCAGGAAATTTGGTATTTATTCTTCCATAAGCTGAAGGTCTAGAATAGCAATGGTAAAATTAATTGGCATGATATTTTGTCTTGTAATTTCAAGCTCAAGTTTGATTGTAAGCTATTTTGGTATTTCTTATCCAATGAGATCATGTGGAATTTGTGGAAGGTGAGAAATGATGATAAATTTAAGGGTATCAAGAGGGTACTTACTAAGTCTTGTAAGAGACTCAAAATCTACTTTGTTGCTCTATAGGTTTCAACTCTTGTGGAGATATTAATGGATAATTTCTTGAAGTCAATAATTCAAGGTGCTGCTAACAATACCAGAGAGGATATGAGAAGTGGACCCACCTGTAGGTTGAGCTTGGAAGAGACCGTGTTGTTCCAACAGGCATTTGTTGAGCTCTAGAGAGCAATTGATGAAGCTGCAAGCCCAAAAATATAGCGCAACCCCTAGCAGTTGGACCCCCAAGGAGAAACAATGACAAACCTTGATATTGAAGAAGTCAGAAATGAGGAGAATCTAATAAACACTATGTATTGTTTACACTGATTTGAATAGAAGCAACATATGGTGCTCTTAACAACAATTTGTATTATCTATGCTGGTTTTGAAAACAACTGGTGCTTTTTGGTTTCTTTCTTGCTGTGTAAAGAATTGATATGGTATATTTACTATTATGGAAATGCTTTGATGTTGTACTGATCCTAATGCCAGATAGGAATTTTCATGATATGTAATCGACCTTAAACTATTTTCAATACAAAAAAAAAAGATAGTAGATATTGGAAGTTCATTACATGTCTCATGTATGTGTTAGTATTTTAATTTTGTTTAAGTTGTTCAAGAGCTTGATTAGGTCAAGAATATGTTCTACAAGCTCTATTCTATTGACACTACTCAACATTTTCCCTACACATTTTCTCTTCAATCCAGATGTTTCTTAACTCCTTCCCTTGTTATCCCTTGGTTGTTCTCAAGTGTAATGCTTTTTCTATGCATCTTGCAGTATGTATGTATGATCAGTCATCTCTAATGTAGCATGGATAACCTTTCATGGAATTAATTTTGTAATTAGACAATTTCCATTGTGAGAATAATCATTTAATTTGTATGGAAGTAAGTCTTTTTCATATTATTTGACTTGGTATTGTAAACTTGTCTTTCCAGGATTCTCTCGGGTGGAACAACAGAATTGTGATGATAGGTAGAGTTGTTTCTTAACTCCTTCCCTTGTTAGCCCTTTGTTGTTCTCAAGTGTAATGATTTTTTATGCATCTTACAGTCTATATGTATGATCAGTCATCTCTTATGAAGCATGGATAACCTTTCAAGGAATTATTGTTGTAATCAGACAATTTCCATTGTGAGAATAATCATTTAATTTGTATGGAAGTAAGTATTTTTCATATTATTTGACTTGGTATATATTCTATGATTTAAGGAACCCAAAAATAAGAAAATTAATAGGTTCCATTTGTTTACTTGCTCTTAGACACTTGTTTAATTGGCGAGACTGATCCGGGGGATATTTTCACTAAAAATTCAAGTGTCTCCAATACTCCAAATTTCAACACCATTAGAAAGAGCTGGATGTCCTGATTCCAACGAAACTTGAATGGAGCAAAAAGGAGTCTGTTTGCTCGAGTTACAGTAGTCAAACTTTTGGTCAAACTGCCATTAGGGGTCATCTAGGAAGCGAAAAAAATGATTGTCTCAAAAATTGATAGAATGAATTTCAAATTGAAGAGATCATCGAGATGATTCTGACAATGTTCGTTTGATCGAAATTCGATGTTGTATGCTCAAGATATTGGCAGTCAAAGTTTGGTTGACTTGGTGGCACAATGGGTGACGTCAACATGCTGACATGTCAGTCCGTACTATATGGAATCCGTGTGGAAAAATCAAGGCATGACACATGGCAGTTGAGTCAGCTATATGGACCAATGAAATGTTGACACGTGTATGTCCATATGACAAATAATCAGCATTGTCAGCGCACAGTCATCGTCCTAGATAGCAAACACATTCGAGTCAGTGGCCAATTAGGTTTTGCCACGTGGTGCCCTCCTGGTGTGACACATGGCTTCTTCTTTTGTCGACAGTTTGTTTAGATGTTCCAAAAAAAAGGTTAAGGGGATTTGATCCCCTAACCTTCTAACTACAAGTTCACGCCTCCACCACTCGGCCAAGCAACTTCCTCATGTCTATATTGGGCAATGCTTTGTATTGTTACATAACTACCAAAAATTGGCTATAAAAAGCTAGCGGCTAGGGTTGAACCCCTGACCGCGGGCTTACCAAAAGTCAATGCCACCAACACACCAGCGTATGTATTCAGTGATAAATGGGATGGGTTTGTTTTATCGACTAGTTACACCCCATGCCTAACTAAATAACCTTAAAAGGTTATTTTTAAGTTTTAAATAAACAAAACAAACAAACCCCCCCACCCCTAAACAATGAAAGCCCGAGAAAGGCTTAAAACAAAAGTCTATTAATTTTGAAGGATTAGAATATTTTTTTTAAAGATTACGGGGATATATCATTATAGATTTTGCAAAATGAGGGAGGTTTTTAGAAATCAATTATTAAAAGCCAATTTTGAGGACCCATTTACAAAGCGAGTTTAGGAGTGAGTTTGGGACCCAAAACTTTAAGTCTAGGTGTGGCAACAACCTAGTATTAGAGATTTTGAAGGAGATGGCTGGAGCCTTTGTAAGTCAGTTTTGCCATGTGCTCAAGTGGGAAGGAATGACCCGGTAATTGTAATTATATTTTTGGAGATTAATCAGATCGGTCTCACTCTATTGGAGTGGACCTGGAGACGTAGTCACATTTGTGGTGAACTCCGTTATCAGATCATTTGCACTCTCTCTCTTCTTATTTTTCAATTTCATTCTTTTCACCTTCAGTTTTTAATGCATAATTGCAATAATGTATGCATGAATTGTATTTCTGCTTAATTCACATTTTAATGTGTTAATTTTTTTTATGTAATTTGGATTTCATGATTTGTAAACATTAAGCATTCAAATACAATTCGTCTAGATCCTAATCAAATCAGAGACCCTCAGAATGTCTTGCTGATAACCAGCAGTGTTCAAAACTCCTGAAGAGGTCAGATTGGTATGACATTGGATCTATCTTGCTGACGGAAGTCATCGACAAGACATGGACTATTGGAGTGAGTTTTCTATCCTGTGTCGATGATTGATCTCTCACTGATGGGTTGGCTTCGATGGTCATCACCAAGAGTCTCCGCGATGGTACATTTCAACGAATATTTTTTTTAAAAATAAATTGCATTTTTTCATCGCAATTTTGACAAAACTGACTGACGAATCACCAAAAAGGTCCGATGAAGTTGCTATAGTTGTGACAAAGGATTCATTGTAACTCCTTTCCTGATTCATCACAATTTCGATGAAGTCCATCGATGAATCATAGAAAAGGTCCGACAAAGGCTTCATCATAACACCTTGCCACTTTCATCACAATTTTGATGGACACCGACGAATCACAGAAAAGGTTCGACAAAGTTGCTTAGTTGCAATGAACGCTTCATCGTAACTCCTTACCCATTTCGATGCAATTTCGTTGAACTCCAATGTCAAATCACATAAAAGGTCTGATGAAGGTGCTTAGCTGTGATGATGGCTTCAACATAACTCCTTGCCCATTTTGTCGAAATGGCGACGATATTTTGTTGTTGTTTTGACGCTTTAGAAGAGCCATTGTAATTGTATTTTGGTTATAATTCGTCGGTGGATACACAAAAAATTTTGTTGATATTCTGATGAACATCTGAGTCATTTTATGATGCCGCTGACTGACAAATCTATGACTTTATTTTAACATTTAATGTGTCTTCAGAATTTTGACAAAAAAATAGCGATGAGATTATTTTCATCATTTTGTTGTTTTTTTGATAAATATTTGTTGAACGACTGAGAAACGTTTGTCAGAAAATGGAGCCAAATTAAGTAGTGACAACCTCAAAACATTTCAAAAACATCCAAATATTTGAAAAAATCCATCTGTCTCTTCTCACTTTCACCCATAATAACATCACTCATAATAAACGATCGTCATACTCAACCTTTGGTAAAACAATCAGAAACAAGTCTACCAGGTTAAAAGTGAAAACTCAAGGGTGGGGGCCCTAGCTCGGTTGGCTAACTAATTCCGTTGCGGCTCTACTGGTCATGATTTCTAGTCTCCCCTGTCTCATGGTACCAGAGGGTGTGTCGCGCCAGCGCCACTGGTCATGTTAAAAATTTTACCAGGTGCACTGCAGTTTATAGGGGGTCGTGCTACCCGATTCCTGTAGTCTAAAAAAAAAAAGAAAAAAAAAGAAAAAAAAAGTGAAAACTCAAAAATGTCAAGTGTCAGGGTTAAGTTAGTATGTAAACAAATTGGTCAACTCTTTGTGTCAATAGCCTATCATCCGATCAATCACATTTCAATCATCTGATAACACCATTTCTTAGGATGTATCCTTCCTACAATGTACATTATTTATCAAAAAGAACACTTTGGATGAACGAAATGACGTGCCGCCATCCACTAACATGTCCTAGGATGTATCCTTCCTACAATGGGCATTATCTTTTGGCAATATTTTTGGTTCTTATCCTTAAAAACATATTCCCTTTTGGTTAGCGGTATTGAAGAACATCAACTTGTTTATTTACTTTATCTTTGTCTTTTGACTTATCTCTTTGTGCTCATTCCAATAACCTCTCAGTGATGCCCAAACAAATGGATTTAGAGAGATAGGAATGGGGCAACAAACATTATGTTTTGTCTACTATGCTTGTTGGACATTCTTGTAATATAACTTGGTGATTACTTGCTTTGTTAGATATGTATGGAGGGTGTTTTGGGCAGCTTGTTGACTATTGCATTGATAGGTTATACCTTTCTGTATTTTGGTCCAAGATGTTTCAAACTTCTAAGGTACATCTTAGCAAGGTTTCCATATGTCAGGTCTGAACAAGAGTACTCCTATCTATTTGTCAAGTCAAATTCCATCACACTAAGTGCAATGCCATCCTCGTTCTTTATACCTTGATGCATCGTACTTATCCGTGTTATAAAACATAAGGTAAGTGGACCTTTTAAAATCCCAATTCTTGATAAGAAAATCATCCATTTATCATCATCATCTCTCATAAAGTTGGCTTGTTTGATCCTCTTGTCATCATCTCATTTCTCATTTCTTTTTTTCTGCACTAACATCATACCAGAATAGTTAATCATCATCGCCAGTGCATCCATCCTACATCCACAAACCATCAGCACTCTAAACATCATCTCACATGCATGGTTCATCATCATAATATAGACCTGTTAGTGTAAGCATCTCATAAAACCATACATTTACATAAAACATCCAATGCATAATCATATAGGCATTATCGCATCGTCCATCTCACATGCATTGCATTATTATTTAAGTTGTATAGAATAATATAGATTGGTTATTCTAAGCATCTTAAAACCATCTCATTTGCATCATCATCAAAATCATCCATTTTGAACCTCTTTATCATGAGATCGACCCTCAAATCGAATCTTTTCACTTGATCTCTCGAGGGGGAAATGTACCAGTGTAATTTTTTTCTGTTGGGGCATTTGAAAAAAATAGATTTTTTTTTAATTTTGATCGCGGTAAGTTTATTCTTTGAACCAATGCAACAAGACATTGCTTTGAAGAGGGGCAAAATGTAGACATGCAAAATTAGCATATTGCATTTAATCAAGTCCACTCATCAAATAAATCAAGTTCATTAAATTCAATCTCTAAAGTCATTCATTTAAATTAAATAAATCAACTTTATTTAATTTAATCCTAACATCACCCTCTTTGATTAAATAAATCAAATCTTTATTTAATTAAATATGAAATCATCTTTCATCTCCTTTTGATTTAGTTTAATCCTTACATCTAATTCAAATGATTCAAATCATCTAATCCTCTTTTAAATTAACTAAATCAGGATTAAATCTAATCTAATGCATGTCACATTCTCTAGATTTTCCCACTTGCACAAATAAATGATTTTAATTAATTTATTAAATCCTCATTTTCCCTCAACAAGGCATCTTTGGAGAATATTCCCTCAAATTTTAATTCAAATCAAGTTGACTTATCCCTTCCAACATGGCATTAACTCCCCTCTTACATGTCTGCCACTTGGCATTTAATTCCCTTTTTCTCCCTCCAACAAGCCAAATTTGAAATTTGAAAAGGCCAACTAATCTCATTTATTGGCACACTGACCAAAACTTTCACATCCTCCATCCACTCACATTTGGACAAGTGGCTCCTTCCTATTGGTTGAATCTTTGTACCACATTGCTCTCTTTTGGATATTCTTCCAACTTCATATTCTATAAATTGGAGGTCTCATTTCTCATTTTAGCATCCACAATCTTCGTGCAAAGTTACTCTCTCCATATTGAGAGCTAATTTTTCCCATTATCATTTGCAACATTGATTTGTCAAGGGTTGGTAAAGGGTCACTTTTTACAACAAAGTGACACCAATCCACTATGGGATAGGTATACATTTGTGCTTCTTTGATACTTTCAATTAGTTTATTTGGTCATTTTGTTTGTGAAATATGGTGCATTATCTCATAGGAGCATTTAGTAAATTTGCATGAACTAACCTTTGTCATGGAGTTTAGAATGTATGCAGATTTTATTGGTGCTCATAGGGGTATTTAGTGATTGTGCTCAAGTTTCCCAACTTTACCACCTTGCCTTTATAAGCAAGGTTACATTGCACATTCTACTAAAATGTTTTACCATCTCTTGATAATATCAATTAGGCTTATTTGTGTGCATGTATTTTTTGGAAGTAGATCTTAGATAATTTTTCTTTATGATCTTGTAAATCATAAGATGACATAATCTAAGCCATGCAAGAAAAAATACTCTCAAAATACTTCACCTATCCTACTGAATATTTCTTTTTCTTTGGAAGATTTCATTTGAGTTTGTAGGTTATTTGAGGGTTTCTTGACATTTTCTTATGGATTTCTCTATATATCTTAATTGAAATTTGTGTCCAATATGCTCATTTGTGCTATGTGGAAATATAATATCCTTTGTACACTATTAGATTTATTAAACTAAAGTTGATGTAACAAACTATAAAAAATAAAAAAATTAGTAGACTTAAAAGATGGCAGAAATGGAAAGGATGGTGGATGTAATAGCAGTATAGGATTAACTACTATATTTTTAGTAGACCTAAAAGAGGGGAGAAATCTAAAGGATGATGGTTGACGTAGGAGTGTTGTATTATTGACTTTAATAAAGTGTGCTATAAAATATGTTGAAAATATTGGAAAAACATTTATATTTTCGGGAATGGTATAAGAATCTTAAAATCATCAAGAAGATATTTTATAAGAAAGTGAAAAAATAAGAGATGATTCTTTAAGTATTAAAATTAAAATCATATTTCATTGGAATAAATCAAGATTAAAGATGAGGTATCAATTGAAGTTTTATAATTTTATTAGGTTGAAATATAGTTTTTTATTATATATATATTATGAATTTTAAAAATTATATTCCTAGCTTTTAGATTTATTATGCTTTATTTGAAATTAAATTTACATGTGCAAAATCTTATGTAGTTGTGGATTTAATCCTATTTTTCGTAAAACTTAAAATTTAAAAATACTTATTGTTGCATATTTTATTAAATTTTTTTTTTGGCATTTCTATGCATTCTCTTGTTCATTTGAAAAGCATATCTACTAGTCACCAAAAACATGAACTATATTTATGAGAGAACCGTCACATGATTGTTAGAGTATTTATTTTAGCACATCATCTTGGTTTCATTAGGAGTCTAAAATTTGATTGATATATTCCCTAAAGATGCTTGTAAGCATCAAATCCTTATCACAACTTACAAGATTATTGATCTACTATATGTTAGTTGAATTTTAGAAGTCAACAACAAAAGATAAAAATATGCAAGTAGTGGCATTCTTGTTTTATAATTCTATTATATTTAGAAATAATTATATTTAAAAACATTGCAATGGGTAAGAATAGAAGCAACCTAGTTCAAGGAAAATATGTAGGTCTACATAGGTAAGAAATTGAAGCCAGTAGAAAAGTAGAAAAATAAATGTTTTTGATAAGAGGAAAAAATAGGTTTTGAATGGACCTAAAACCATCAGGTTTTAAGGGGATCTAAAACCCACACCAAGGAGAACAAGCTGCCCAAAAAAATAATCAAACACCACTAGTAGAAAAATAGGGATCAAGCAAGCCAATAGCCAGCAAAAAACCAGCAGGCTTCCCAGAAAAGAACCAAGATTACATGAATCTCAACTTCATTGGTTTTGATGGGACCAACAACCCATTAGAATCCACTAGTTTTGACGGGACTAGCAACCCAATGAAACCGTCATGGCTACAACAACCATTTACCTTGAGAATGAACACACCAAAGATCAACTTACTTTTCAAGATCTCCACTTCAATAGAAGATAAAGAAAAGAAGACAGCAACAAGGTTGTCATCAACTCCCAAGAAGCCAATAAATAGGGATTCATTGGCCTCCCCACAACACTTCCAGGCATAACCAGTAGCATCCCACTCCACCTCAAAAGGAAAAAGGTCACCTCCAGCCACATCCATCTCCCCTCAATAGAAGATAGGACCACCTCCATAGGAAATACTAGAGTAACGCAAAGATGCACTAGCAGAAGCATAAAAAGCACAGCCATGGAACCAAGAGGGAAAAGGGCAACAAAACCCTCACCACAACAAAACCCAAAGGTTAGAAGATGTAAAAAGAGGAGATAAAACCCCAACATAAAGGAGATTAGAAACCAAAGAGATTCCAAGGGAATCCAAAGCAAAAGAGCCTCCCCTGAAAAAACAAAAAACACTTCAGGGTACAAGGAGAGAAGAGAGATAATTAGATCAAAATTTTTTTTGCCAAGGGGATAGAACTGAAGCTGAAACAACAACCCTTAGATAAATAACCAATGAGCTCTCCCGGTCAGGGCAGAAACAACATCCAGACATCTCTGTAGAAAAATAACAAACAAAAAAACCCCCTAAAAGGAAAATGAGACCAAAAGAGAACAGAGGCCAAGGAGGAAAAAAGAAGCCACCATATTTCAAGAGAGAAGACAGGAAAAACATTGACATCCAAAGAGGCCCTCAAATAAAAAAATGTGATGCGTTCCCATTTAGGGCAATGTCAGCTTCCATGCAATCCCTGAGAAATATAGATAGCATCCAAAACCCCAATCATAAAAATGACGCCATAATAAAGTAGGGGCCCAAGATTAGGATATTGAGGAGAAAGGAACTCCATCCATAAAGGAACCAAAAACCCCCAACCGAAGGGAGAAACATCCTTGCCAAGCTCATCATCAACTCCTTCAAATCCATACTCACCATAAGCCTCAATAAAAGCCCAAACACCTTCCGCATGCATTGCACCCACCATTCTGGATACACAACCCCTACAAACTGCCTCGATCTCCTGCCGACCTCTAAAACCCTCCTGCATAGGCCATCCAATAGCAATGAAGGCACTACACAGTCGAAATCCCCCGCCATCATCTCTGTCAGAGTCAGACTCCTCCTCTCCCGCCTCTGTGGAATTGGAAAAACCTCCGCCACTACTCATCCCGCTCATATTTAATTTGACAGCTAGGAATCAATTTATAATTTTTTGTAGAAAAATAAATGTTAATACCCCTAATGAGAAAATTTAAGAAATATTTGGCATGTTCATACAATGAGCTCAAATATTATAGAGATGATTTATTTCAGAACACTATTTTCCTCCACCCAAATGTAAAGCCTTCTAGAAAAAATTAGACCAATTAACCCTAACCCTTGCTTCACAAATGCAACAAATGCAAAAGGAATTAATGAAGCTAAAAGAGGGAGGCATTATCAAACCTATAAAACATTATGAATGGATTTCAAATCTCATCCCAATAAGGAAGAACATAGAGATAATATTATGTAGACATTAGAAATATATTAGATTTATATATATTTAAAAAATATGAAAATAAATATATTAAAGAAATAATAATAGGTTAAATTTTACACTTTTGAAATATTATATTAGTGATTTTTTCAAATTGTCTATTTTTTCTTTCATAAGCTTCAAGTGCAAAGATTCAATTGATACCACATCTTTAATCTTGAATTCTTTTAATTATATGTGTATGAAAAAAGGACCATTTTAATTTTATTACTTAAATAAAATATGTATATTACCCAAGAGCAATGGGATAGTAATAATGTAGAAAACAAGATTTTTATAGAAAAGCTGGCTCTATAAACATTTAATTGATTATAATTAAGAGAGTTATAAGAGCACACAAATATTAAAGAGAAAAATGGTGTTAATGTCATGAACAACCATAATAAGCTAATGAAAGGAAGAAAATTGTCATTTACCATAGTTTAAGACACAAAACAACAATCCTCTACACTCTCATTCAAGGAAACCCTAGAAATCTCAATCCAAGAGTGAAGTAGCGGAAAGAGATCTTGCAATAGGGTGTCCTAGGGTGTGATTAAGACTAAAGAGGGGTTCACCACCAAGTTAGGGCTTGTAAAGACTAGTAATATGCAAGATTTAATGATTAAACCTAATGATATGCAAAGCTTCGCTAAATGACCTAGAAATGGATGCAAAATAGAATAAAAGGCTGAGAAACAAGAAATGTGCACCTAGGAACTTGTAGGAGTTTAAATGGAGATTTGAAATGTTGAAAACACTAAAATTAATGTAGAATAGGACTCACGCTTTTTTGGGTGATTTAGTCCCATATTAGGGTTTTTGGGAAGGAAAATAAATCTAGCAGAGATATGTCTAAAACACCTAAAATCTGGAAACTTAATTATACTGGGAATCATACACCATAAGTGGTGTATCAATCTAGTTTGGCCTTTCAAAGAATCAAGATCTAAACGTGCTCTTCAATCTCTGCTTAATCTTCTCAACTTGATTTCTTGGTCTCTAGTCTAAAGTGCTAAATTCTACTTTGTAGATGTCTCCCAATGATCTCCTAAACAATGTGACAACTTGGAAAAATTTCTCCAAACTTGCTATTTAATATTTCTTCAACCTAGATCTACAAATCACACACTAAAGAGAGGGAATTTTTTTGTTTTGTTAGTAAAAAGGGATTTTCCTTGGTCAAACCCCATTTTGGTAATCAAACCTTGTAATGAAATCAAATAGAAACGAGGAATGATGAATGAAAAAAATGTAATATTGCAACTCACCAAACCCTAGCAATAAAGTGCTTCAAACATGTATGAAATGGCTCCAATAGATGTAGATATTGAATTAAATGCTTGCTTAAATCATGAAACCCTACATCACAATTGTTGTCTCAAAAACAAACATGATGCATGATGACTTTGACATGATGCTTGATACTTGAATAATGATCCAAAACACTTGGTAATCAGCTCTTGAATGCTCTTGTAAACTATTTATTACTCAAACTTTCTATAATGTATAAATGCTCAAGGTGCTAGATCACTTGTAAAATTATTAGGTGAAAAATGAGTGAAATAACCTTGTATTTATACTTGTTTGTGTCAAATTTCCTGAAATTACAACACGACAAGCCAACATTTGATCTAGGAGGATAAAATACTGCCAAGAATTTGACTTTAATTTAATTTTGAACCACACGAGACTCTTACGTAAGAAGTGGCATATGAGTCCCATTAGGCTTAGCTATGAGACACAAATTTCAAGAATGCTTAAATTTATGTGAAACCAGAATGGGTCCTTGAAACTTAGGTGAGAATCATACAAACAAGGCGTTGTATGAGACCCAAATCACTAAATATGGGTCATACAATCCAAACAGACATGAATTATGATTAGATGTTGGTTCATGTCAGGATTATCCTAAGAAAGATGCATTAATTAAGGCTTGTGGATGAAAAATAAGGCCAATTAAGGCATAAAGAAGCCCAATTAATAATGAAAACCCTAGATTAGTATGAAAGCGTAATACAACACCATAAATAAGGCATAATTAAGTTCATTTAGTTTACATGGGCCCATGACCTAATGTGAATTTGTTAAACACATTATGACACTAAATCAAGGCAACATTATGCTCAATTTAATGAGGGTCCAAATAAGTGTGAAAATGTCATGCATGATATTTTTTATTACATTTAGCCCCCACTTTAGTGAGAGTATGAACATGCTTCAAACTCACACTAAAGTAGACCAACACATGTATCAAGAGGGGTCCTAATACACTAATGCTAGTAAGATAGGATGGAAATGATTGAGAGGGTTGCACAAGCCCCCAAAATCGAGATCATATGAAAAACCAACATAGGAACAAAAGAACACACATGAAAAATGATATAAGGAGCAATAACAAGGAACAAGCATACACTCCCAAAGAAATAAACAAGAAAAAAAGGGATGGATCAAGCCTCGATCATTTGTCCTACACAATGTGGATCAGATCTAAGTTGTTTGTCCAAAGAATACATAGTCACTTTGAGGCAACGAAACTTTAGGCTATCCATTGGGTGAGTATCCAAAGGTGAGACACATACACATGTGGCCGGTATGCAGAGTTTACAAAAATAAGCAAGTGGCTATGGGAAATTCATGCCTCATCTCAACTTCCCATTCAACTAGACCAAAGTTATACCTCCTGATAACTTTGATAAGGCACCACAAAATAATGAACTTTGAGCTTCAAGAGAAAAGAAAAAATTTGTATACTTGATACTCATGAACAAACCAGATGTATCCACAAGCATGCAAGGTGTGTTATGCAAGGTGGCCATATAACCAAAATTTTCAATACAAAAATAGTGTAAGGAATATTCAAAGGAGTCTTTCCTAGTTCATGTTAGGTCTAAACTTAGGGAAAACTGTGCCTAATGTCTCCAAGAGAGGACTAATCAAAGAAAATAAGATTCACAACTTAGGGGATGTAGTGTGTCGCATCAAGCCACTAAGAGGAATATAATATATGCTAAGAGAGATCATGCTCTTGAAGGACATCACAACCGATGTCACCACAAAGTGAAAGATGCATCACATGAAGTAAAAAGACTACACTATGAAACACAAAAGAATAATGCCAATGTATGCCCCCACTTTAAAGAAATTGCTAAACATCATGCTGTGAGAAATTATTTTAAAGTAGCAAATGATAAATGCTAACAATCTAAAGAGGACATGCGAGCTATCTTGGAAAGCTCTATGCCAAATCATATATGTTTCCAAATGAAGCTATGTCATGCAAAAGGAAAGAGAGGGATTGGACCCCCAAAAATGAAACTCCAAACACATGAGGGATCCATGGATTTGGGGTCAATATGTTCTTGCTACAATGAACATTTTTAGAGAGCTTGAAACTGTCATCATTCCCCAAATACTCATAGAACTAGAGGAATGACACAAAGAGTGTGAAAACCAAGAAAATCCTTTTGGGTCAACATGGAAGAGATAGGAAGGTCTTGATGCCTTGTGTCATCCCCAAAAGGAAAACAAAAAAAAATGAAAAAATAAAGGAAAAGCTTTTGGGTCAACATGGAAGAGACATGAATATCTTAGTGCCTTGCATCATACCCAAAAGGAAAACACAAGACAAAGAACAGATAAAATGTTTACATCATAGAGAATAATGTAGGTAAAAAAAGAGGAATTTCACAAAGAGAGAGAGAGAGAGAGAGAAACATCAAACAACATGGGGGATCACATTACACATGCAATCACAAAAAATAAAAAATAAATAATTTAGAAGACTAGTAAGGCACATGTGAGTCAACCTATGAGCAAGTCATCCGCATCCCAATCATGTTCATCATATACAAAAGGTAGAAAACTAACCAAAGGGACAATAGCAAGTGTCGAACTAGGGTCATTACCAATTTCAACACTCTTCTTAGGAGAATTATTATTTAATCTCATAGAATAGGAAAGAAATGTATTTAATTCATTATGCACTTCTTCGTCAATCTTAGCAAACTCATCATCATCCAAGTTAATCACAATGGGAGGTCGAATGATAATTTCCAAAGAAGTGTTTAGCTCCTATTGTAGTTGTGGTATATGACCTCTTTGTTCTGGAGATGGGTGAGACTCATCATGCATTGCTTTAGTCAATTTTGGATCTTGATTTTCTTTGTTTGTTTCTTTGTTTAATGTTCAAGCAAGGGAATGACATCTATGCCTATGCTCTCTAGAATTTCTATTTCTTTTACTATGACTTTCAATTTGTGTTTGTGTAGGAGTGGGTTTATTAACCATAGGTTTATTTTCTTCCCTAAGGGGAGGAGAACAATGGAAGGTTGTTCAACCACTTTCTCTTTAACTTTGTAAACTTGTTTTTATCCTAGGGGTGTGATGGGATTGTTTTCATTATCTCTTGGTATTTTGTAGGAAATAGGTAAAGGATCTATGTTTGGAATGTCTTTAGGTTTGATCATGGTTTCATCAAGTATATTAGGCTCAGTTGTGGGCTGAGACATGTTTTGAAGGGATATATTTGCTATACATTTTTCCTTAAAATTTTGATAGGATTTAAAAGAGAATTCTTCTCAAGGTTTAATGGGTTCCATAGGCTTGATCCAAAATAAATCTAATGAAAAGTTTCCATGGGACAAAAAAGGGTTAAAGCCATATGATGCACAATGAAGATTTCATTGTCAAAGGGATGAATGGAGACTAGGTAAGGTGATGTTTAGAAATGTTTATATGATCTCATCTTCTTGTTTTCTAATATCTTCCAAAGGAGGATGAGGAGAGAGACAATTAAGAATCTCAATGCTTGTATCTTCTTTCACCAAGATACCCTCATCACTAATAGGAGAGGTATCAAGAGAAGAACATGTATGATTTTTATGATTAATTTACACTTGCATCCTCTT
>VDFB02334829.1:0-2500 GCA_007258455.2 Sequoia sempervirens | reverse complement strand
ATTTTAATGATGTTTTTTTGTTTAGACATCAAATATCTATTTTACAATATTTATAATTATGATATTGCTATCAGGATTCAACCGTGTAGTTTCGAGTCAAACTCATTGACCCATGTTTCATGAGTAGTGGTTCAACAAGAACCCATCTCTCATGATATCGAATGGTCCACTTAGCACTCCATCTAGGTGAATAAATACTCTAATGATTTCATTATGGTGCTTTTATAAATGCTCTATCAATCAAATCTTATAGAAGATATTATTTTCAAATGAACAAGACTACAAATAAATAAAATATAATAAATAATCATCACCTAGTAATCATCACCTGTACTACGTTTCAAAGGTGCAAGATAAGAATGTGGCTTCGGCAGGGATTCAAAATTTCTTATAATTTGTTGGGCCAATAATATTTCCTCGGGTTCTGTTCTCACCATCAGCTCTCCTTCAAAACTGTTTTTTTTTTAAATAAATCAATGGAAATTATTAGCAGGCACTACGGTGGTTCATTCATATTGAAGTAAATCCAGTAGAAACCAATCTACGACCATCCTATCTACCCGTGAGAGCTAGTCTTATCATATTCTTTTTAATGCTTAGAAGAACGACGCCATTTAGGATCTGGTAGATTTAAATTCGTAACAATTTTTATACAGGTAGAAACACAACGCAGTCACAGGAAGAGGTATATGCGCAAAACCTAGTCATGAGGAAAAAGACAAAGCCTTGTAGGGCTCCGGGCCTTCATGACTGGTCACAGGAAGAGGAATCTCCTCTCCAATCAACAGCTTCTCTGAATGCAGTGAAAGTGCATTCAGAAGGCGAAGGGCATTCCAACCAAATGCAAGGGCCTCCGATTGAAGAGATATCAGATTTGGCAAACCCAGAGTCTCCTCTCCCATCAACAGCTTCTCTGAATGCAGTGAAAGTGCATTCAGAAGGCGAAGGCCATTCCAACCAAATGCAAGGGCCTCCAATTGAAGAGGTATCAGATTTGGCAAACCCAGAGTCTCCTTTCCCATCAACAGCTTCTCTGAATTCAGCGAAAGTGCATTCAGAAGGCGAAGGGCATTCCAACCAAATGCAAGGGCCTCGAATTGAAGAGATATCAGATTTGGCAAATCCAGAGAGAGTGATCGGTGGCAGGTTAAAGTATATTTCATGCTTAGCTAATTCAAATAATCTCTGTGTACATTTTTGTGTTCTGCTTCTCTGATCTTAGACAAAAGTAAAGGGTGATACTTTATAGAATTAGGGTTTTATTCGAAAATCAATGCGTAGTTGTGTATTAATTGATGACTGTTTCTTTTTGCAGCCAGGATAGTCAGGTTAAGAATCACAACGCAGGTATATCATCCTTCTCTTTATAAAATGTCTGTTATTTCTTTTGGTTTGGCTACTGTACCCCCCAATAGATGTCTTTCTCTTGCTCGGGTTTGTGCTTTTACTGTATCAGAGTTATGAGATCTCCTACTCTTTAAACGGCTATGATTCTAAATTCTCTTTTTTTAGGTCATTATATAGAGACCGAACTAGCAAATGAAACAATTTATTGGATTAAAATGATATTTGTGCAGATGAAGATGGAGTGGAGAATGTTAACCAGCCTCCTCATTATCGGATAAGGAAGATACCAAACATACCCAGATCCGTTAGGGATCATCTGAGAATAGCAAGAATGAAAAAGTAGCCCATATTGCTAGTGAGAATTTAAGACTTGATTTTGTATGCTGGACAAGGATCTGATACAAATATTTGATTCGAAATGTTTTCGATCTTAACAGATTTGATTTATAACAGACCATAAGCTATCAGTTAATTGTGTATAACTCTGAAGCCATGTCTTGAATGCCTGCTCATTGAGACATGGCAGATAAATTGAGGTTTGAACTTGCTATCATTATTTGTGTTTTTCAATGGTTCAATCATTTTAATATATATCATTATCTGTGTTTTTCAATGGTTCATGTTATTAAAATTTTATGGATCAAACACTATTATTTCATGGTTCATGTTATTAAAATAATTTAATAGGTGACTCCGATGTTTCAGTTACCTCTAGGCGAGATATAATTGCTCAGTTCATTTTATAGATTTTTTCTTTTAATTATATCGATATCTATATATATATTTTCACTCTTGATTCAAATATAAATCAGAAATTTGAAAATCTCAGTTGCACAAAAAGATATATATAAATAACAGTATTTATTGACAGACTTCAACAAAATAAATAGCCCTCTTTATCTCTCTACAGTAGCAGCAAGGTTTAAAAGAGCCTTTTATCTTTAAAAGGAGCTTTTACATGACACATATTAACTGCTGCAGTCGAACAGAAATTAAATGAACTCTTGAAAACAAATTAGGTAAATAAAAAACAAGCTAACTAAAAAGAGAAAAGCTACTAGTTACTGCTCTTCAATAATAAATTGATGCAGGAGATGTTTTTCATTTATGTTCCTGTTGTTTCTTTTTTAGATGTTTTTACATTTTTGGATAC
>VDFB02334828.1:0-27994 GCA_007258455.2 Sequoia sempervirens | reverse complement strand
TTGGTGGTGGCATGCCACAACAGAGGTTAGGGGCAAGGGTTGATCCCCAATGCCCCGTGCATGCACAACCCCTTATTGTTGCTCCTAGTCCTCCCATTCTGGCAACTATGCATCATTGAGCAGTGGTCTCGACATTAGGATCCCTTAGTACACTCGCAGGAGATCTTGATCAGCATGCTTCTATGATAGCTAGTAGGGAACATAGAGATGATGATGATGGAGGATTGTTTTATGGAGTTGGTTTGAGTACCACTCCAAGAGTGTCAAGGCCTGTCCCACATGTATGTACTAGTTTCCATCAATTATGCTATGGACCTAATCAGGCCACACCTAGTTTGGGTTGACGTGGAGATTCTGGTGGTTCATCTGGTCGCATCAGCTCATTTGTAGAATTTCTTACAGTAGAACATCACCCTGAGGACACTATGACACAGGTATAAATATGCATCTACACGTTCATTTTATAAGTATTTTGATGAATGTATATATCAAAGAAAATTTTGCAATACATTTTAACAATCAAATTGTTTGGTGTACAGATGACACTAATGATGGGGCAATCATGTGCTTCACGAGTACATACATCAACACCAGTCCTACTCAACAACCCTTATGGGGTATTTTGATTTCAATTTTTTAAATTATATATATGAAATGATTTTTAACTTGATTTTTAAATTTATAATTAAATCATGAAAATATGTTTAAAATATTTATGTTGGCTTAGGCAAGTCAATCGGCTTCCAAGTCGATTCCACCCGAGGGGTTATCGAGCACTCCTCCACTATCGAGTGTCGTAGATCAATGGTAGGTACATTTATATTGTAAAGTGTTTAACTTACATTAGTATAGTTACAATTATGAATTTTGAATTCACTATATATGAAATGTGCAAGTACACTTGTAAATATTATAAGAGTTAAATGTCTATATGTATGTCTACGTTGATACCACAATGAGAATGGGCATCAGGCAAACATTAGATGTTACGGATACTCGTGAAGCCTCTAATTTTCAAGTTGTTTAAAAAAAATTCTACACAAAATGTGCAATCTTGAATATATATATATTTATTAACCTAATTCAAGTATACATGCCCTAAATTTGATCTTGTAGGACTTTGTTAGTGCGACTTTCATCCCTGACCCAAACATAGTTACACTTTTAGGAGGACATGCAAAGCAGGCTCCAGATATCGTGGTAATTTAAATTTTTTATTATATTTAAATTCAATTATAAATTATATATTATGAATATAACTTTAATTTTTAATTTTAAATTGAATAATATATATAATATGAGCTAATACATGTATTAAATTTTTTTTCTTTTATAGCATGAGACACATCTTGTAGTTGAGCATGTACAAATAGGTCCTGGAGAAGAGGGTGCACAACCTCAGAATACGGTACAATTAAAATATGATAAATTATAAATTAAATTGAATTAAATCATTTTTAATTATAGACTTTCATCTAATTTCAACTTTCTTTGTCTTGATTATGTAGATTGATTCAGAGAATTTAGAGGTTGGTTCAGGTGCACCAGAGCATCCAGGCCCAAATATGATGGTAATTTAATTTTATGATGATTTATAAATTAAATTTTCATTAAATCATTTTTCATTGTCTTACATTTGATTTCATTTTTCTCTTGTACAAAGTGTTTCAAGTCATCTGTGCACTCTGCATGGCGTGAAGAGGTCTCTTGATCATAGAGACAATACATGACCTAGAAACATGATTTTATGGGTTATATTTGTTTATTTCATGGACTACATTTTTTGTTTCTCATGTACTATGTTGGACTTCATATTTCATGGCTCAAGTACTTAGTTGGACTTTAGTTCATGGTTTGTACTCTGATGGACTTTATTTCATGTGCTTAATATATTGGTTTCATGTTGTGAACCAGTGATCCTAACCTACTCTAACAAAATACAAAAAGAAAGGAAAAGAACACTAACACCTCGTGATAAGCCTAGTTGAATTCAAAAAAAAAAAAAGATAGAAAGAAGAATATTTTTACCTTGTCTTGAATTGATCTTTGGTTGGCCCTTGATAGTTGTTTTTATGTGCTCCTTTGATGGCAAGGTGGATGAAATGGATTCAAAAATAATCTATGCAAGATGAGGATTCCAATGGGTTATGTGGGTAGTTGAGTAGATGAAGGCAATGAGTGCAAAGAGAGCTTGAAAATGCAATAATGGTGGATGCAAGACTTGAATGCTTGAGAAAGGATGAGAGTATGAGAGCTTGAAAATTGGTTGAATGTTGAATGAGTTGTGTTGTTATCAGAGAATGAAATAAAATCTTTCATTTTATGGAGAGAAGCCCTAGGGAAACGGACAGTTAAGATCTTGCCACCATGGGCAAGATGAAGGGTTCAGATTTTTCCACCATGGGCAAGATGGATAAGGACACATGAGGTGGAAGATGACATGTGATGGGAAGTTACTTGAAAGTACTTTGGAATGAGGACAATGTGACCTCTCAATGATCACATGGGGAAGAGAAGAATCTTGGATAAATAAAAGTGAAATTAAAATTCACATGATTGGGAGACCTTAAGGATAAGACAAGGTTCCCAAAAAGAGAGGTGAAAAGTACCTTGGATAAAATAAGGTCCTTAAAAAGGTAAGTACTTACCCACATGTGACTGATGTGACAGTCAAAAATTCTAGAATACTTTGACACATATGAGTGATGTGACAAGTCAAAGGTTCAAGAAGACTTTGACACACGTGAGTGATGTGACAAGTCAAAGGTTCTATAACTTGCATGGGAAAAAGGAAAGCCTTGGAAAGATAAAAAAGAATTAAAAATTCCTTGGGGGATGGGAAGTCTTGGATGAATAAAAGTGAATTTTAAATTCACGTGGGAAAGATAAAAAGGAATTAAAAATTCCTTGGGGAATGAGAGGGTTGACTAAGATGTTGATTGGATTAGTTAATTAGTTATTAGAAGACAAATAGGGGTTAATGAATATTAGGAGCCAACTTGCAAAATTTGGAGGATGTGACACATCCTAATCAAGGATTAGACATGTTCACATCCCTAATGATGAGATTAGGAGATGGATTAAGATTAAGGAAAATTGATGGAGGATGTGACATGCGAGGAATTAAATAAATGTATTATTTATTTAATTTTTTTGATGAAAAGGAGAGTAAAGGGAAGTAAGGTATTTAATTATTAACTGAATACCTTAGGGATTAGAAGAACTTTAGAGGTAGTAATTAGATAATAGTGATATTACTTAATCAATGCGGATAAAGGGATATTTAGATAAAAAGGGGGAAATTTGGACAAATACAAGTGTCCAAATTTGGATGTCTACATTTTGCCCCTCTTTGAGATGGTGTTACGAAGTAGCATCATTTCAAAGAATTAAAACATAGAACCTAGAAGAAGATGGTTAGATTAAGAAAGATGCCCTAGTTATCAAAGGAGTGACTAGGAAGGAAGATGATGGGAGTGAAGATGAAAATTAGGGATTGAGGATGCCCCCTCGATAGGACATGCGAGTTCAGGATAACATAGGTGTGCTCTCGAAATGGATGAGATGATGAAAGGGGATATGAGGATGATGATGCAAAGTGATGGATAGAGAGATGAGGATGAAATTGGGAAGCACAAATGGAGTCAAGGAAAAATGTGATGTTTCCTTAGTCAAGCTACAGGCCAAAATGGATGGATGATGGATGGAGTGTTGTCGATGAGGGATTGATATATCCCAAAAAAACACAAAAGGATAGGGAAGGGTGCATCCCAATGATGATGATGAAAGTGTTGTTGATGAGGGAAGGATACATCCCAAAACAACACCAAAGGATAGGGAAGGGTACTTCCTGATGATGATGATGATGATGATGATGATGATGATGATGATGATGATGATGATGATGATGATGATGATTGGATCAAGGGTTGTAGCAAGACCGGGAATAAGATAAAGGATGTGATTAGATGATTTGTGTTGGATTGACTGGATAAGGATTGGATGGAGATGGGAAATAGATGAAAGGAATAAAAATGATGGGCAACAAGATGAGCTTAGAATAATCAATCTATATTATTCTGAGAAGATTGAAGAAATGATGATAAGATATTGGATGGATGGAGGAGGGGGAGTGATGAAGAATGAATGGATGGGGGGGATGAAATGCAATCCTAATACAATTTTCCATTTTTGGAGCATTGATTTTTGCTATAGCATAAGACACAAGACACTAGGGTATGAAGAACCAAGGTTGATTAGTGTCAAATGCATAAAACAAACACAACAAGCAAGAAGGATATCCCAACACCCCAAAGTCGCAAAGACCTTGGTCGAGCTAGGAATTTGGATAACCACTAGCACAAAAGGATTCCCCAGTGTAACACAAGACCTTAGGGATCTTGGTGCATACTACATGGGACAACCAGGAAGACAACAACAAAGCAAAAAGATTAAGATGTGCCCCTATGTTGACAAGTCAAAATGCACCATAATATGATGGATCATGACAGCCTTGACATGTGATGATAGGGAGCTCAAGTGATAAACAAAATCCAAAAGCATCAAAATATCACAATCAAGTTCAAACGTCCTTTTCCATAGGATCGAGAGGATGGATGGGATTGATGAGGTCTGCTAGAAAGGATGCATCCTATTGAGACTGATGATGGATACTAAACTAAGATGACCCACATGACGCAAGATTTTTGACACTAATCATATCTTTCGATACTAGAGGATCTCGTTTGTGAAGAACCAACAAGATAGGGACACTCTTGACAACATGACACAAGAGACAAGATAAAATATTGATACATCCTACAAACCTAGGGGCTTAGGGGGCGATCAAAGATTAGCCTTGCCTACGTGAAAGTGCAAAGCCCTCATAGTTCAATAAAAGGCCATGGATAAAAGCAGAAAGAGGATAATGGAAACTATGATGGATGACCAAGATAGGACGAACAAAAGCAGAAAGGCTGATGATAGACGATAAAGGAGCCCTGGGGGCAGATCAAATGATCAACCTTTCCTATGTTAAAGCGCAAGGGCAACATAGTTTGAAAAATGATGGAAAAGGGATGATAAGATAACCACGATGAGTGGATAAAAATATGGGACCAATATGATGAGACAAGATAGACCTATTGGATAGGATAGGATTATGGAGACTTCATAAAGCTTAGGGAGGGATAGTTATCCAAATCAACAAAAGATGAATTGGGATGCTGATATGATGGAGAGACGAGTGATGAGAAGTGAGGAGATTGGAAAGATGCATGAAAGAAGAGGGGATAGATGACATTCTCATCAATTGCATCATTAGTTGACGTTGAAATGCAATTTTTTTTACAATAAAAGAATTTGTTGTATATTCTATTCGCATGTGTTCTTATTTGTCTCTAAGAAATTTGACTAGGAAGATTATCGAAAACACCACTTTCAATTTTTAAAAAAGTATTTTCATTAAATTCAACATCACATTCTAGATTTCCATCTTCATCTTCATTTTCATTTTTATTTTCAACTTTAAAATGATTTACATTTTCATCTTCATTTTCATCAACAAAATGGTTTTCATTTTCATTTCCAACAAAAGGATCATTCGAGCATTTTCATTTTCAACAAAATATTTTTCTTTTTCATTTTCAACAAATTCTATAAAAGTTTCATCTCTCTAAATATTATCAATGTCAACATCGTTAAGTTCAGCATCTTGCAAAACTTCTACATACGAACTTACCATTTCACTAACATGTGGATTTGAAGAAGTAACTGGATTTGTGTATATATTGAAACATTCTCCATAGCATTGAAAGAGAGATTTGACTTGACATAATAGGACTTGCTTGTATAATCATATTCTTCTCCAAATTGACTTCTTGCAAATTAGCTTCATCTACAACCATGGTCTCCTCAATGTTTTCATCTTCAACAGTTGTGGAATTAGATGCCCCACCATCATTCATTGATTTAATTCTCATTTTTCTTTCTCTTTGTCTTTGTTTCTCCTTCTCTCTATTTGCTTCAATTTCTTCAGGATTGAATGTCTTCCTCCTCTTATTACGAGCTTTTAAACCCATGATTATAAAATTCTCAAGCACAAATGAATGTCAAATGTTAAAATTCTTCAAAAAATTCAATGCAAATTGGAAGTTGAAGACCTATAAGGAAAAAATTCTTCCTCTTGTGTTCCTCAAAACAAGTAGAAAACTAGCACAATTCCACTTTAAAAACTATTTTATTCATGCCTCCTTTGAAAGATTCAATCCATATTGCAAGTTGAAGACCTTTTGTTCCTCTAAATAAGCACAAAACTAACACAATTCCACTTCAAAAATAGTTTACATGATGCCTCCTTTGAAAAAATAAATCAAAAATGCAAGTTCACCACCTGTAAAGACAATAGTTGATGAAAAATAGCCCAATATGTCACACTCCCCCATACATGTGAAGTTGCAAACTTCACAGTGAACTTTGTTAGTAATTTTTTAAAAAATGGTTAAAAATAAACGGGATCTTCTTTTAAAAACAGGATCTCATTTTATAATCAGGATCCCATTCCCCAATATTAAATTTGGAGATTGTTGACAAAAGAATGGGATCCCATTTATAAAGCGGGATCTTGTTTCCCTATCAATGGTCATTGCATTTAATATTAAGAAATGGGATCTTGATTTACAAAACGGGATCTCGTTTCCCATCTCTAAAAATTTAAAATTGGATTTGCTTTGTGATCAAGTTTTTGGTGTTAGAAACCAGGAATCTGTTGCTAGACTAAAATACTTCCACAAGAGAGAGATAATGGCGAGAATTCTTGCTATAACAATATGCAAGATTGATTGATGATTCAATTGATTACTAATGTACAAGATAAGGCTTGCTTATAAAAGGCAAGCATGCACAACCCTAAACCTAACTTGAGCTACAAGTTAGCTCAATTAGATAAGGATAAGAAAATACAACCTAGCACTTAATTAAAAGCCTAAGTAAACTTATGAAGATGTAATTAAAAAGTTAATTACACCAACACCCCCCCATAAGTGCAACTTAGGGAGAAGATTATAATGCAAACTACTATGGGTTCCGACAACTAGGCCATGTTAGGTACCCATTTACAGATGCAAATGAAATGCAATCTCTCATAAAGCAGAGAAAAGGGGAAAACCCAATGGGAAGAAAACCCCTCTCCAAAAGAGAGAAAACAAGAAAAACGAGCAGGATGAATGTAAACATGATGTATGGAGGACTCAATGATACCCCCCAAGGACTACATCCATCATGAATATACAATAAATTACCCCCCTATAAGAGGGAAGTAATGAGATAAGATATCCCCTACATGCTGAAGAAGCTCCAAAGCCAATGAAGAATGCCTGAAAACAAAAGATGACCCAATGTCTACAAGCAACACATCTCCCCTTAGGAAGAAACAAATCCATAAGCTGATGAAGAAGCCACTCCATATCCAACTGAAAAGAGGAAGAATGAATGCTCAACATGTATGCCTCTGAAAACTGAGTAGGAGCCTCCAAGCTTGAATGAGCCACAACATAATCATGGTCAAACTCAACCAAGAAACATGATAAATCAAGTGATGTAGGAGACTCGTGAATATCAATCTCCAAAGACAAAGAAGATGGTGTAACAGTTGTGCTAAAACTGTCATCAAAGAGGAGAGAAATCCCCTCAAGTGTGTCCTCCAAATCTATAATATGAGACTCTAGGAACAAGGTAGAAATCCCTGTCAAATAATCATCCCACAAAGCAAGATCTAAAAAACTATGATTATCCTGCTGAACAGAAGCAACAATGGCTGAAGAAGCAGGAGGTGGAGATGTAGGAAGCTCAGCACTAGTCTCTAAAATACCAAGGTGTAGATGACCAAACTTCTCCTCACTAATATGGGTCACACTCAATGGAGTGTGAGATGCAGTCAAAGGAACATTATCAAGTTCTGAAGCAAAATGTGAAAAAGAATATACTCGAGATGAATGATCTGCTGGAGGCGCAGGCAAGCCCTCAAGGGCTAGCGGAGGGCCCCCAGTCCTCCATATGACCGGGGCGGAGCTGCGGGGTGTCTTGGCGGGGGCTTCACGAAGGCCGGCGGCGCTAGAGTGGTGGATCCGGGGGATGGTGGCGCAGAGGTGGTGGGCGGGCGACGGTCTCCATTAGAACTGGCCGCGCTCCCACAGTTCCCCAAAAACCTAGTTTTTTTGAATTTTTTTGAAATCCATGCCTCGATCTACATACTGGGAAGGTTGTACGGCCCCCCCAGACAAAAAAAATTTGCCTTTTCGATCAACTGCTCCAAAATCGACAAATTTTATATGAAAATGGGGGTTTTTGGGCACTGCAGACTCAATGGCAAGGTCCGTTTTGTCCCAAAATGCCCAAAAAATTAGGCTACCCCTAGTTTCAACAAAAAAAATCTTTGTGGAAACCCTTGCACTTGAATCTCACCAAAAGGCCATATCTTCAGATCATGAACAGGCAGCTACAAGTCTGGAGCTCTGATACCATGTTAGAAACCAGGAATCTATTGCTAGACTAAAATACTTCCACAAGAGAGAGATAATGGCGAGAATGCTTGCTATAACAATATGCAAGATTGATTGATGATTCAATTGATTACTAATGTACAAGATAAGGCTTGCTTATAAAAGGCAAGCATGCACAACCCTAAACCTAACTTGAGCTACAAGTTAGCTCAATTAGATAAGGATAAGAAAATACAACCTAGCACTTAATTAAAAGCCTAAGTAAACTTATGAAGATGTAATTAAAAAGTTAATTACACCAACATTTGGCTTGTATTTTGGTTTGGGAAAAGCATTGGGAATCCGAACCTAGGCCTTCAACCTGGTTTGACATGCAAGTTGAAGGTTTTAAAAACGTTAAAGAAAAATATCGAGTTTGGACATATGGCTGACAACCTTTTTTTGTAGAATCTTTTAACGAAATTAAAACCCATTTTAGATGAGACAGTGCAGATTCCAAATATGTAATTTTTTTTATAATTGGATTATTTTTTCTATTTTTTAATTAATTTATTGAAATTGATCCATAAACTTTAAATATCAAGGTTTTTTACTATTTTAATAACTTTTGACCAACATAACATTTTGACAAACGGATTGCACAAGAACGTACTTCAAACAATTCTTTTCAATTTTAAAAAATGATAAGTTTAGGTCATCTTGTGTGTCGTACACGACAATTTTTGAAAATGACAAATATGGCTAATAAAATTTAACAAAAAAAAATATTCAATAAAAAATTACAAAAAAAAATTGAAAACGTGCTTCAGTTAGTCACAAATCTTTTCCCAAAAGGATTTAGAAAAATACGATAATTTAGGTCAAAATATGGATGTCGTACACGTGCATGGTATGGTAAAAAAAAAGTGACTTTTACACAGTGTTTTTTAGAAACACCTATTGAAACTCAATTTGTACCATCTGGGTATTGAAATAAATTACATATTTGGAAACTAGAGTCTGAGTACTACATTTTATGATTAGTGGTTTTTTTAAAGATTCCATCTCTAAGTGCTTCAAATTTTAAGGTCAAATGTGTCAAATTCTAAAAATCAAGGAAAACACTTCCAGTCCTCAACTTCTTGCCAACACCCTCCATATTTTGCACTTCTTGTTATATTCTATAAGAAAAAAAATTCTATATAGAAAGCTTCATGTCTATACCTATAGATGATGCAATTATACCTATAGATGATGCAATTACAAATTGATATGCTCCAATATAATTATAATAACATCCTCATGTCTATTTTTTTACAAAACTATACCTACTCTTATTTCTCCTCATTTTTAATTGAAATAAACATCTAATTTATCAACCAATAAACTAAAAAACACTTTCTTATTTATATATTCATATCTATCTTTAATTAATTTAATCTAAATTCCTTTTCTAAATTTAAAATCCCTATTATAAAGCAAAATTTAATTAAATTAGTTTTAATCCATGTTTTCAAATTATTTATTTTCTATAGGAAACTTTTATTTTATTTTCTTTCACATAATACTATAACAAATATGGCCACCAAAATGAGAGTGGACCGAAGCACTCCAATGAATAAATAAGGAAGCATTATTTGTCTCTGACCTCGTCTTCTCCTCTCTTTTTGTTCTATTCCAAACTACTCTTTTATCTCCTCCTCCATCCCTTCTTATTTATGTACTCGAGTGTCCTTCACGTTAATTTTAACTCATATAGGATGCCAACCAAGGGGGAAGATCATAAAACACCCTTTTAGTGACATCATGTTTACATAGGTTGAGCATCATACATTTCCATTTAAAACTTTCTCAAATTAAAACAAATATGGCATTGCTATTTTATAGATGCTTCTAAGTAAATAAAATCTTTTTTACATTAATAAAATAGTAGATAATTACTTTCGCTTAATTAGAGTTGAGATAGTTTTTCAATTTATAAAATAATTTTATATTGTATCTCTTTTTCAGTGGATGACATGTAATTCCTCATTGTTTAGATTTCTCTTTCAATTATATATTGGTAATTTCATTGTTGTAACTGATTTATTCAATATTTAAAAAAAAAAGTGTATATATTAAATTTATATGTCCGTGTTTAAAAATTGATGTCTTCAATTTTACGAATCCGTTGAAGTCTATATTATTTTTTAATGGTTATATAAGTCAATTCATAATAACTAATAAGAGAGGACAAGAAAATTCAAACTTCAAATATAAAGATTTTAATTTCAAATTCATTTTCGTACAACTCAAAATTGACTTATATCAATCTCAAACTACTTAAAAACTAAATTTTATAGTAAAATGATAATTTCTAGATAAAAAAACAAAAAAGTAAATGTAAATACAAATTAAAGTGTAACAATAACAAATAATATTAAATACATAAAAAATAATATAAATAAAATTTATATACTTTTAAATTAAAACAAAATCATAACGCAAAATATATCACTAATCAATATATTATTCCATTGACCTAAAATAAAATCAAAATAACATAAATATACTAATTTCCCATAACAACTCCTTATCTAATACGTTGGAGAAAGCGTCCCATTAAAGAAAGCTTAAGTTGGAGTATGGGGAGAGGCAAGCCTATATAGGTACTTATCATGATGTTTTATCAAGAAGCATTCCAGCATTTCAAAGGGAAAACCGTCCTTAAAAAATAGTCTGAGAGGTAGGGTCGAGCATCAAAATTATTAGGTACCGAATTGGAGGAGGACAAAATAAAAAGTGAGAGTAGTGAACTCACCATCATTGAACAGTCCAATGGGTATCCTTTCCGAAGGTCCGCTGTCGCTTCTGTCTTAAAATAAATGTAGTTGTCGATATCTTCAAACAGGTCAGACCACCAACATTTGTCTGCTGTGAAAAAATAAAATAATCCTATAAAGAATACGACGGACGGGAAAATGGAAAACTTTGTCCGGGTACGAAAAAGGGAAGCGACCGTCCTCGAAAGAAACTTCTTCCTTGTTCTACCACGTCGCCGTCTGCATTGTTGGTACTTTGGACGTAATGGCCCTCGCTGGATTCCATTTGCCCTTTCCATTCTATCCACGGTACCCACGCCTGCCCTTTTGTCCACAACCTTCTTCTGCATTTCCTTCCAACTTCCCAACGGAATCTTTGGCCCCGGCGACCTGGCCCCACGGTTATCGACTTTTGATTTTTACTAACATTTAGTCAGCAGCTGACGCTGTGATGTTAACCGCTTCGTAAGGAATACTCTGGACTCACGTAAAATATTATGTACATTATAATTTACCCCACAATGTACTTACACGTGTTTGGATGCGGGAAATACAAGTCAAAATCAACACCTACTAAACGTGAGAGATCTTCAACAACAAATAGCCTAATCGCCAATAGAAACAAGAAAACCTGACGTCGTGTTTTCACATCAAAGATTAAAAAACGCACTCACTTATTAGGAAAGGGAAAATGGATTTACTTAACCCAGAGCAACGGTTGGAAAATTCTAGGGGGCGATGTCCATGGATGGAAGGTAACGTTTACTTTTGGATTAACGGCGATGACAGAACCCAAATTTCACAGGCTCCAAGAAACTTCATTATTTTATGTCATGATCAAAAATTTTGACGTTGAAGTTGAATATTCTAAGTAAATCAAATCAATCAGATGAAAGTAAATTTTAGTTAGTAATAAAAAGGAATAATTATTTACTAATTTAAAATTACAAATAATATTTAAATAAAAAGTTAAATTAATAAAAAAATATAATGATATCAAGTTTCCACAATTCATAATATTGTTTAGTATTGTTTCTGGATTTGATTGTGTTGTAATTTTTTACATTAACGTTTTGGATCACACTCCATGGATTGTCTATTGTCAACAAGACCAAATAAAAAAGATTTTTTTTTTATAGTTTTTAGAAAGTTTTTATATTAAATTTATAAAATTATTTATATTATGGATATATAAGTATGAGCATTAAGTCAATTTTTTTTCTTCAAAGAACCAAGGGATAATGGATATCTATCTTGACGAAGTCACTCAAAGCATGATCTCAACTTCATCCCTAATGATGTCAAGGTCTATTGTCAACAAGACTTGATCCTTTATGGTCTCATTCAAACAACACTTGATCTCTTATGGACTCATTAAGAACCATTCAACTTCACCAACTAACCAAAAACCCATTGATGCCTTCCCATATCTAAGATAACTAACACAAATATTAAAAATATATATTTTATTTTAAACCTACCACACTTCTAAAAGTAAAATTAGGAAACACGTGAGCCGAAGAGACTGCTTAACCCAAGTCCAGCAAAATTAGTTTACTTAACCCCATGTGAGAAACCGTACATTTGTTGAACCGGGTACTCCCTATGAACTACTTTAAGAACACTGTTCGTATTTAAGTAGATAAATAACTTCACATGTGGGCGTCCACCAAACACGAGGAATAAACTAGACGCCTAATCTACTTAGGTAAGAAGACACAAAGATGGTAGCTTTTGAAAGTCGAGTGAAAGAAAATGAAAGGAATCAAATTCTTTTTCAATCCCTGATTTGAATAAAAATGATGGATGAACACTTCACCATGAGTCGATACATAGGCTAAATTAACAAATCTAGTTTTTATTTTTTAATTAGTTTAATATGTAATAAATAGTCGAACATGTATAATTTAATATATAATTTTTTTAAATATTCAAATATTTAAAAAATAAATTTAAAAGTTTATTTTTACAATAGAATATTTCTTTTATATTATTTTAGATCAGACATTATAATCCAGCATCAGAATTTAAAAGAGTTGAAATAGTAATGCTATAAACATGTCTTCTAAAAATTTTAGCATCCCATAATTTTTTCGTTTAGAATGTTGCAAATTTCAATAAAAACATGGGACCATTAGCTCCCTAAATATTATATCGACTATTAAATAATTTATTATTCAATTAATTCATATGATTCCTTTGGCTTTTACGAAACCATTCTCATCTGGGCAGAAAGCCACCTGCTCCATAATAATTTAAATAGCATATTTAAAATATTGAATTTTAAAATATATATATATATATATATATGAATAATGACATTATTGGCCTTTTATGTAGGCATCGTCAATAATTTAAACGGTGTTAGCTGATGATTAGCATCCATGTGATTCAAAAACGTACATAGATGTATACAACCTGAAGAACATCAGAACTTATATCGAAATAGTCTCTTTAGAATGTATTTCAAACGTTTACTCGTTATTCCGACGTTGAAGACCTAGACCGAGGCAGCTATAAATCAAATAATAGTAGCCTGCTTCTACCTTTTAAATCATGGAAGAACTTTATCTTCCAACATGTGCTTAGTATACCATTATCTTATAGTTTGTGTTTATCCATACATATTCACGGATGTTGCTTTATTTGATTCTTCGTTTATACTCTTAGCTGTTACAAAATGCAGTGCTGTTTTGTGGGCCATTGACTACTTTGGTTCAGTGTATTCAATAAATTACAGTTCCATCGAAGCTACAGTCACTTTTTTTAGCAGCATCTTCTTTAAAACACTAGATACATAGGTATTAGAAAGCCAGGAATTTAATTACATTAGTGGCAATAAATACCGACTTGAATACTTTTTTATCATTTCCCTGCAACGCTGCAATAAGCCAGCTAAGCATTTATAATGATGAAACTAACAATGTTAAAAGCTGCATTAATTTTCTAAATTAATGCTCAGTTACAGACTTTCTCGTTGCGTGAAGAGCTAAACTTGAGCCATGGAACTTCCTCTTGTTTTAGGCTTAAATCCAGGCCAGGTTCCGCTTTCACACACTTTACTGCATCATTTGAGACGCAAATATTACTTTCATGGACGACTTGCGATCTGTCATCAATATTACAAGGGCGCAACCTTTTTCTTCTGACTAAAGGCACGCCAAAAAGCTTGGGGCTTCCCTCGTAGTCATCGTCTTCAACCTTGATGGGGATAACATTTTCTCGTGGAAAAGGAAACAAGGTTGTTGTTCCCCTGTTTGCTTCTGCGAATTGATTGATTGAATCCTTCAATCCATCCAAATCGTTTGGAATATTACAGAGGGACAATAAATTTTTTAAATTGTCCGATGAAATATGTACATTCTTAGACATAAATTTGAGGATGTCTTCATACAGATTTTTCATGTGCTCAACCTCTGATTTGAGGTGCTTTTTTTGCTGTTTCAGCTTTTCATTCTCGTCCAACAGACCACCGGAGAGAGAGGGTGAAGACGTGGATGACCAACCTTGCTCCTCACCCGAATTCGACAGGGAAATAGCTCTGTTTGTGGTAGTAGCGGCTACATTTCCCTGTGAATTCTTCCTTCTATGTATATCACATAGCAGTTGTTTCTCTCCCCTTCGGAAAAACTCATTGGCAAACTCCCATCTGTCTGGCACCACCTTTCGAAACCCCTGCAGCGAACGAATATGTTAAAAAACTCCGTGCTGAGGACACTGCAATGAATTCTAAAGAGGAAATGGAAAAGAAAACCTTACATATGTGTTCAGCTGGCGAACAAAACTGGAGAAATTGTTGTGCTTAAAGTAGTTAGGCAGTAAATCACGAGCGAATTCTGCAGGCCGCCAAACTATGAAAGTAACGCCGTCTTGGTTCCATGAAATAATGTCGTCCGTGCTGGAATCGTCGACAAGCTGGTATGTCTTAACCAGAAACGGTGTCGGCATAGATCTATGGCCCTCAACAGGAAGGGGGGCTGGCGGCGACATTTCTTCACCTTTAACTTCTAAAATACATAAAAAGAAAAGTTTTAAGGCTCTGCCAGTTCTGTTCGAATCGGCTCCCCTCCGTAGCCGTGTGAATAAAACCTTGCTGACAGCTTCTAAGTCTTCATTCAACAGACTGACCAGGTCTCGAAGCTTGCCATAAGCTTACAAAAGAGGAGAGTCCCCTCTCAGTCTACAACCGTTGAACAGAAGAAATACAATTACCTCAAAACTCTAATGATTAAAACCCTAATATATAAGCAAAATCCAATAATCTTATCAATTTTTCTCGCAAATGGAAGTTTTCTCAAACTGCCGTAAAGATTTAACATAAACACAATACTAAAAATAGCACAATCGCTCCTCGATAAGTCTCGGAAAAGGTAAATTTCTTTAAAAGGAAAGTAATCTCACGATAAAACGTAGAGAGACACCCTAAATTAGAGAGTCCTGACAAAGAATAGAAACATATCCTCTCCACTCAGAGAAATACGAAGAAACTGCTGCTTCACACGACAATTTAAATATAAAGATGAAAATACCTCAGAATCCTGCAAATAGGGGATCAAAGGAAAGCTCCCTGCTCGCTGAATCTCCTCGCGTCCTTAAACAGATTCCATTCTGCGTCGAAAATGGTTGGAATTTGATAAGCATTAGTAAAACACAAAAATCCTTTCAATAAGCATTTATAGAGAGCTTCTGGAAGCTTCTTGGCGAAATGATATCTGGAAAGGGCAAAAATCGGGCGGAAAGAAAGACAGACGGTCATGTACGGCAACACTTCTTGTGAGGGGAATAAACGAGTAAAAGAGAAGGCAGTGGAAGGTAGTATTCCAGAACCTCCTACCTTCGTCTGCTGTTACAACCGCGTGTCAAAATACAGACAAATGGGAGACAGGGCCCACCTCTTTGCACGCCAACTGGCGGAGACTGGATTAATCGGACCACCAAAAATTAAAATTCCTAATACTTTGTTGACTACAGTTGGTGCCTTTGCCTTTGTTCCGTCACATCTACTTTCTCGTCTAAAGCTAGGTTACTACTGGAAACGGTAAGGCGATAATTTTGGAATGGTGATTTTTTCCCTTTTACGTTGATTCTAAAAATATTGAAATATTTTGGAATGTTGATTTTTTCCCTAGTATATTTTTACGTTAAAATCTGTGTTTTTTTTTAATTTATATTAATTTTTTTTAGTTATGTATATTTTTATATATTTGATATTATTTCAATTTTATTTGTATATATTCGTAGATATTTGTCTTATTATTAGTTTAGATTCATATTAACTTATCTTAAATTTTTAAATCTGTATTTTCTTGTTTTAAATTTAATTTTATATTTTTTGAGTTCAATTTTCAAGTGAGCTGGAATTGATACCAAAATTCATTTTAAATTTGAAATTGTCAAGACTTAACTTGTCATATATTTGTCTGACTATTCATTATGTCATGGTATTTAAAGACATTTGTTTGCTATCCAACTTTCTTAGGATATTTTTTAATTTTATCAAATCCTTATACACCATCAAATATAAAATATTACAACAAACTAGATTGCAAGTGTACGTCATTTTCTCGACTAAATCTATGAATTAAAGATTTTTTGTGTTGCTTAAGATTGACTCCAAGCCACTCGAGATTGACCCACAAAATATTATAGATCTATATAAGTTCAAGATAGTAAACATATTTGACACCAATTTGAAATGTATATGACAAATTGATTCTACACACCTTCAACATCTACATTCCATCACTAGTTTTCAAATTAAGTACACCTATCTTCCTCATTCAATCCCACAATTTTTTTCAATTCAATTGACAATTCTCAACTACTCAATTAAATTTAGGTTAGATATCCTTTGATCATTTGGATTTAACCAGCCTAGATTTATGTAAAAAAGATTTTATTCCCTTATATTTTGGTGAATTTATCTACTCTTACACCTTCTAGGGTCTGACCTTAGGTTATACCTTCATCTCTTTTAAGGTTTCAAATTGTTTTTTAATGTTTTTCATGCTCAGAACTTATTAGAATATGTGTTCCTATTTATTATTACTCCATCATTATATATTTTCTTGTACTATTTATGCGCACTATGTGAAACTGCATTTGACCATCCTACCCACCCTTAAATTCCTCTTTAGGTTTCATTGTAAAATGTATTATATCATTATTTTTTTATTTTTATCTAACAGTGACTTATATTGTCTTATATCCTTCATCTGCATTTACTCCTCTCTATGGTGTATCTTGCAATTACTCCTCTTCCATCATAACTACATCCCACATGATGTTTTACACCTCCACTCATATTTCATCCACTACTACCCAACCTAATATATCCACCACTCCTCTCACTTGTCTTATCCCGATAATGACCATACACAACCCTCACTATATTTCTTCATTTGTGCTTGAAATGTAGGAAAAGGGAAACCTTTAGGGAGATGTACACTCTTTATGGTTTTGCACCTTTTCCATTGGTTTTCATTAGATAAAGACAAGGGATGATGGATGATTGTGGCAGTTTGATGGACTTAGAAAAGATATATGATTGACAAACAACCTAAAAGGTGAGTCAACCAATCCTTGACCAAATCTAAAATAAATTTAAGGATGAAATGCAATGCAATGACTAGGCTAGTGATGAAAAATATTGTTTTGATGCAAATACAAAAAACATAGAAGATCAGAGATAAATTTGAACAATAGAAATGGATTGAGCAAAGAATTATGCACTTGTGGTTTGAATTTGGGGCTAAAAATGGGGGACTAAGTCACTGAGGGCAATATTGTCCTTGTTGACCACCAGATATATTTTTGCAATCCTTGGGAGCTAGATTAGACCTTTCGTTTCTCGCTTGTCTCACTATCGAACCACTATTGGATAATTCTGCAATTGAGTTTACATTTGTTGTCAAGTTGTAGGGTTTGATTACAATAATGAATATTTGATCTTCAAACTTCTCCTAATCTTCTTTAGATCTAAAACATGTACATTCAAAGAGAGAAGAGAGGTTGGGCCATTTAGGGGCTAACCTTAGTCAAACCTTGTGTTAGTGTTTCCACTTCCACACTAGCAATGTCAATGAAAAATGGATAAATGATAGGAAAGAATAATGAATCAACAATGGACTACAACTCACCACCCTTCAATGGCTTCCTTGAAGGACTGAAGCCAAAAAAATCTCTTCAAGGTTTGGATATGCTTGCTTGATTTTCTTGAATGGATTAGATTGCTTGGAGACCTACAAAGGGTTAGCCTCCACAAAAAATATGATAATATAAACATGCATAAACTCACATATGATTTGACATGATGCTTGGATCTTGAATTGTTGCAATAAGTCTTCTAATGGATGCTCTTGACTTGCTTGATAATGCTCTTGACAATAATTTCTCCTATTATAATTTTCTAGATGATCTTCAAATGATGGAATAACTAGGTATTTATATGCATTTATTCTAATTTTCCACAAATTAAATCTCGATAGCTAACTTTGGATATTTCAATTTCAAATAATAAAATTTTGACACCAATATATTTGAATTTGGAGCAGAAATAGGGGGACTTAGTCACCAAGGGCCTGACTATGTCCTAACCCTAATTTTTGGAAATTAAGGAGTTAGGGGCAAAGTATTAAATAAATGCATTTTTTTCCACTTGCAATTTGTCACTAATTGTTAAAATGTGCCACATAATGCATAATTTAGGGAATTAGGTGTTCAATTAGATCCAATTACTTAAGGGGGAGTAAAACATAGTGTGAAATTGTCATGGGTGATAATTTACAATGCTACATTTAGCCCCAAATTTAGCATGAGAGTATGAAATTACACTCAGACTCACACTAAAGTAGAAAATATATGTCAAGAGAGGTTTGGTTGTCTAAATGTTGAAGATAAGATGATAGAGGATCAAGGGGGGTGCACAGGCCCCCGGGATCCAAGATCCCATGGAAAACAACATAAACATAAAGGAACGTGCATGTATGAAATGCAACAAGAAAACATACACAATGTCAACATTAATTGCAAAGGAGAGGTATGAACTAGCAAGTTGTATTATGCTAGGATCCACACACGAACTAGCAAAGTATAATATTTGCTAGGTGAATCACAAACTGAAGGCACTATGAGCTAGTGAAGTCTAATATTCACTAGGTGAGCCCCCAAGATAAAGTAGCAAAATGAGAAACACACAAGGACTAGTGAAGTTCGATATTCACTAGGTGTGTACCCATGTCAACCATACCAAGAATTATACTCCCTGGTAATTATGATAAGGTGCTACACAAATGATCAAGATGCTATGCCAATGCATCACTAAGTCCAATGCATGTAAATAAAGTGAAGCAAAATTCCAATGCCAATGCATCACTAATTCCAACACATGTGAATAAAGTGAAGCAAAAATGTCAATGTATTCCTCCACCTTAAATTAATTGCTAAACACCATGTTGTGAGTAATTGCTTTAAGGTTAAAATGATAAATTCCATGTGATTATTTCATGAGAGCTTATTTGGAAAGCCCTATGCCAATGATATATTTCCTCTTTATGGTGTATCTTGTAATTACTCCCCTTCCATCATACCTACATCCCACGTGATGTTTTACACCTCCACTCCTATTCCATCCACTACTACCCAACCTAATATGTCTACCGCTCCTCTCACTTATCTTATCCCTTCAATGACCATACCTTCATCCATCACTATACACAACCCTCACTATATTTCTACATTTGTGCCTAAAATGTAGGAAAAGGAAAACCTTTAGGGAGGTGTACACTCTTTAGGGTTTTGTACCTTTTCCATTGGTTTTCATTAGATAAAGACAAGGGATAATGGATTATTGTGGTGGTTTGATGGACTTGGACAAGATATATGATTGACATATAGCCTAAAAGGTGAGTCAACCAATCCTTGACCAAATCTAAAATAAATTTAAGGATGATTCCTAATTGGAAAAGAGGAATTGAAGTTAAGAGGGTCATGTGGCATACCTTGTCTTTGTTTCCATGGCCTCCTTTGACCTATGTAAAATAGTTGTTCATCCTCTCCTTCAAGTGGCTTAAAATCAGGTTTCTCTATTTTGTAGATTATTGAACACTAGCCACCCTCTTGCATTTACAGTTTGCTTTCCTTTGCCTACAATTGGGCCAATATTTAGTGAGCATTGCTTCAACTTCCTCTTGCTTCATCTTTATATGGAGAGTGTCCAACTAAGTGGAAAGATGACTAATAATGTCCTCCTTCATGTTGGACAACAAATTACTTAACTCTATTTTTGAAACCCCAGTTGATGATTTTCCAATTTGGTGGATGTCCTCTCTCCTCTTGGTATCTTAGTGAAGGTCCTAGAGTAATTTCTACAAGCCATGCAGATTTCTTCATATGATATTTGAGAGATATCCCCTTGTCCAATAAGATTGAGGGCATCCATACAGTCCTCATTGAATCCTATCAAAAATACTAGTTCTTGAGGGATTCTTTAGATAACTTATTTTGTGGGTTTTTCTTCAAGGAAAACTGAAATCTCTCCACATAGTCTTCTAATGGTTCATCCTCTTTTTGTAGCATTCTAAAAATGTCATCTCTTCTCCTATCAAGTCCTCTACAATAGTCTTGGTACTTCTCCAAGAATAATTTTTTCATGGTATCCAATCAGGAACTTCATCTTTGCCTAATCCCATAAAACATCTTAGGGTTACATCTTTTAGAGTGGAAGGGAAGAGTTTGAGCCTATGAGCATCAAAAGTATAGTTGTAGCTTCTGCATAGGACATCAAATTCAAACAAAAATGTGTTTGGATCTCTAGTCACCAACCCATAAAATACTAGTAATGTTGAAGGAGGGATATTCTTCAGTACAGTAGCCCTTTCTTGGTTGGTGATTGGGAACTCAAAGGTCACACATTCAGGATCATCCACTGCATCACCCATGGTTCAGTATGTCCCCTCTATTGGTGTGCTAGATGTTGGTGATAGGGAAATTTCTTCTTCAGTATTACCCCCACTCTGAGTACTAGAGTCACCAATTTCTTCTATGGATTCTTGGCGTGTAGAGGGGAGGAATCTTCCCAAAGAGTCTCTTTTCCTCTGCATACAATAAATATGGATTTGTATAGTAGCAGCCCTGCACAATGTTAGTGTAACTTTCTGGTATGTTGAAAAGATTAAATCTATCAATCTTGATACTAAAAATAAAATGTAAACTATGAAATCTTGGAAACAAGTCTATGAAGGTAACACCATCCCCGTAAATGGCACCAAAAATGTAGAGTCTAGAAACTAGTTTCTTGTAAACTTGGTAGAAAACCACACAATTTAGACTAGCTAAACAGTCCACTCAACATTGTAAAGACTACATTAGATTTTCAACCAAGGTTTGTAAACTTGTGATGGTTTTGCACTATATGTGCCTTCAAATCCCTGAGTTTACCTAGGTTATACTATTAAAGGTATTCTACTTGCTGGAAAATCACAAAAATGCATAATAGTGAAAAAAAGTAAATTGGTGTTGATGGCTACAGGTGCCTACAGCATAACCTGTAACTAAACTATTGCTAACAAAAAATCACTAAATTGACTCAAAACTAGTAATTGAACTTATTCTAACCTCTGGAGTACTACAAATCAATTGAATGCATTCATGCACATGAACAATCATCACTAATAATCACAATATGAGGATTTATTCTAACTTGCATGCAATTTATGAAGTAATGATAAATAGAAATAACTGTTAAACAGAAGTACAACAAATTAGAAATATATTCTAACTTGCAAAACACCAGTAGCTATGGTAGAACAAGAATTACCACTTATCAACTAAAAAATAGTGCCTTGAATTGATGGCAAGATGTCATTCAATCTTTGAAACTAATAGCCAAAAAAGTAAGTGGTCACAATTCAAACAACTATTTCAACAAAAATACCTTTTATATTATTTAATACAAGAAAAGAAAAATTAATTCTTTGAATTTAAACAAAGATTCTAGTTAGTAAATGAATACAAACAAAATTTTGAAAGGCTAAATTGATTTATACCATTCATTGAACAACATGATCGAGTAGTTTGATTCATTAATGGTTCAAGACATTAATACCAGGCTTGTGTATGGTGTGGTAAGCCAGTTTCAGTAGATGAAGCAGCTCAAATTATTGAGAATTTTGAAATACATAATCAAATTACAAAGCAAATAAGGGAAAAATAAAAAAGAAGAAAAAACAAATTAGGTAAAAATGGATTCAATCAAAAGGCTTTTCACTATTGATCAACAAATATGGTTAATCAAATTTGAAGTAGCATGAAAGTGGCATTTTGTGTGCATATTGCACTAGGGTTTTTCCCTAATTTGGAGCACCACTTTGGAGTAAACTGGAGAGCCCATTTTTAGAGGGTGATTTTACATTTCTAAAATAGAAAACCCTAAGTGTTTTCCAAGGAAGGATTCACCCATCTACGGTTTGATGTTTGAAGACTAATTTGCATATTTGTGGTATGTACAATCATAATTTTAGATCTAATTTATAAAGTATAAATTTGGGAATATGTTTGGCATGTTTTCATTAAAAAATTAGTCCAAAATGTTTAGTTTTGTAGTTCAACAAATGTTACCTATAGAAAATTAGATTTGTATGTGACATTTGGATGCCCTATCTTATGTTTTTCATGATGTATTTCATGTTTGATATGAATATCAATTGGTAGATTCATTTGGCATGTTTATTTGTCATGTTTGAGAACTTGTATATTCATTGTGATATTTTTTTTCAAAACTAAAAATAAAAATTAGAAACCAGAACTAGGGTTTGAATAGAAATCAAAATCAAAATTTTAGGGCAAATCCGTTTAGGGATATTTCAATTGCCATAGGTATTGTACATTGTTAGCCCTCCTTTATTGAAATTAAAAGCTTTATACATGATCACCCTATTATAGTTCTTGTCAATTTTGATAGTAGTTATAATTTCATCTCTCCTAAAGTTGTTTATAAACTAATGAAACATAGAAAAAATAGGGTTCACCACCAAGATGAATGGATCAAGATGATGAACCACTAAAATTTGCTATGAAACATTCAATTATGAGGGTAAAAACATGCAAATAACAATCAAAAACTAATCCTAACTTTTATAGCAACTATGAGGGAAATTTTGAGAGCTCAAAATGGTGTGTACCTTGCTGTAAGAAGGCTATTTTTAGGGCACAAAGGACTCATTCGCCTTTAGTGAGGAATGGGTCCCTATTAGGGTTTCTAAAACTAAGATTTGGGTTATTTTCCTTGATGTCTACACTCTCAGATCCCTGGTTGTCAACTTTCAAAAACCTATAACAAATTTTGTAGCATTAATTCCATCTTCTTGCACTATAAATGACAATCTTACAACTTGACAACTTTTGTAATTTTGCTCTAAACTTCTTCTCCACGTGATCTTCAACCCATAAATCTGCAAACACACACTCAAGAGGAGAAAAACTTGTTGATTGTTAGTGAATAGGGGTTCGCCTAATTCAAACCACATTTAGGTAATTAAACCAAATGATGAAATAATGAAATTGAAGTATGAACATGAAACTTTAAGTGATGTTGATACCTTGGAAGTTGTCTTGGAATGTAAATCTGCAAACTAACATGAAGTGGCCATGAAGAATGTAGATCTTGATCTTAAATAAGATGTGAAACTATGCTTGTAAGTGGATCTTCAATGCTACATCAACAACATTAGCTCAACCACATGCTTGAATGCACTATGCCTTAGACATGATGAAATGATCTTGAATTGTTGCAATAGAACCTTGATAATCTGCCTTGAAATTCCTTTGAATTCCTCTTGTAAACTCTTGTGAACTCAAACTTTCTATAATGCATGAATTATTGGAAGTCTAAGATGCAACTATGTGAATTAACCCCTTATTTATACTAAATCTAGAGATTAACCCCGAAATTCAAATAATTCAAGCCGACACTAGATTTGGAAATGAATATTATTATAATCCCACCAAAATTAAATTCAAAAAGGGGATTCTTATTAAGGGAGGACCCATTCGCCACCTAGGGTGAATGGGTCCTGGCATAAGTTTCTAGGACATTGCTCCAAGAGGGTGAAAGAACATCAAAAACCCATGTCAAATATGTAAAGAAAGGGGGGTCCTATAGAGGGAGGACCCATTTGCCATTAAAGGCGAATGGGTTCTAGCACCATTTTCTAGGACCTCAAATTTTTTAAATTAAATGTTTTACAACTTAAGTATTGGGTGTCAGGATTGATCCTTCGGAAGGTGTCATAAAAGGCTTCAATTTGAATTAAAGCATCTAATTAACTCTAATTAACCATAATTAATTAATGAGACCCTAGGTACATGTGAAAGTGTGTTACAACACTTTACAAAACCTAAAATAAGGTACAAATTAGGTACATTTTATTAAAAAGGGGCCTTAGATTAATGTGAATGTGTACAACACATTACCACACTAAACCAAGGCATAATTAAGCCAATTATATGTTAATTATATATCAATTATTCCCAAATTAAGTGTGAAAAAGGGTTAATTTTTTTTACACTACATTTTGCCCCCACTTTAGTGAGAGATTTCCTCCACGACAAACTTACACTAAAGTAGACATTCAAGACACTTTAGTATGCAGCAATAATAAAGATACATATCCATACCTTATCAAAGGCCAAGAAAAATAAAGAAAAATAAAGGATCAAGCATAACCGTTCCAACGTGATGTGGAACACGGTTGTTTGTTTGTAACATATGTTGTTAACTCTGAGGTAGTGGAACCTCAGTTTGTCCACTAGGTGAGTTGTCCCAAAATATGTATGCTCACTTTGGGGTAGTGGAACATCAATCTTTCAACTAGGTGAGTTATCCCAAATATGTATGCTCACTCTGGGGTAGTGGAACCTCAATCTGTCCACTAGGTGAGTTATCCCAAAATATGTATGCTCACTTTGGGGTAGTGAACCTCAGTCTATCCACTAGGTGAGTTATCCCAATGAGGTGGTTTAGTGAGAAAGGCATGCTAGTGTGTCGGCTTCTCACGTATAATGAAAAATTCATGTTGGTGTGTCAGATTCTCATCATACAAACCATACCAAAGTTATCCTCCTGATAACTTCAATAAGGCACCACAATGTAATGCTTTTTGTAAATTCTTTTGAATGTAAAGTTTTGCTAAAGGGGATTTTGCTTTGTTCATGTAAGGTCTTCTTCTTAGGTAGCATTGTGCCTAATGTCTCCAAGAGAGGACAAGTCAAAAATATTAGATCACCACTTATGGGATGCCTCATTTGCATCATGCCATGAAGGGAGATCGTATGCTTAGAAATATTGCACTCTTGGAGGACATCAAACCCAATGACACCACCAAGAAAAGGACATGTCACAAGAAAAAGAAAATCATGCCATGAAAATGTCAAAATATGTCATTGATGTATGCCCCCACTTTAAAGCAATTGCTAACACCATTACTATGAGCAATTGCTTTAAAGTAGCCAATGTTTTCTCCTAAGACATGAGAGCTTTCCTCAAAAAATCCTATGCCAAGTCATATGTTTCTTAAATAAAGCTACGTTATGAAATAGGAGAGAAGAGTTATCCCCACAAATACATAAGGGGTCTATGGATTTGGGGTCAGTATGTCTTTGCTACAATGTTTTTATAGAGCATGCAACTATCATCATTCCCCAAATACTCATAGAACTGAAACAATGACACAAAGAGAGCGAAAATAGAGAAAAATCCTTTCGATTCAACATGGAAGAGACTTGAATGTCTCGACACCTTGTGTCATCCCCAAAGGAAAACACAAAACAAATGAAAAAGATAAAAAAAAAAAATTTGGGTCAACATGGAAGAGACCTAAACGTCTCGACGCCTTGTGTCATCCCCAAAAGGAAAACAAAAGACAAATGAAAAGTGATAAAATGTTTACAACATAGAGAAGAATGTAGGTACATATAGAGGAATGCACGAAAAGAGAGAGATATACATCAAATGAAACATCATGGGGGATCACATTATGCACATGCAATCACATAAAGAAACATGAAAAAGAAAAAGACTAGTAAGACACATGTGAGTCAACCTAAATCAGGTCATTCACATCCCAATCTAATTCTATATAAATGGAAGATGGACAACTAGCCAAAGGGACAAGAGCAAGTGTTGAACTAGGGGAAGCATCAAGCTCAACACTCTTTTTAGGATATTTGTCATTTAATTTCATAGAAGAAGAAAACAATGTATTCAACTCATCATGCACTTGTTCATCAATCTTTGCAATGTCAATGTCATCATCAAAATTTATCACAACGGGAGGTCAAATGACAATTTCCATGGAATGTTCTTTCTTTATGTTGCAGCGAGTATAGATTCATCATGCATTGTTTCAGGTAGGTTTGGATTTTGATTTTCTATGTCATTCTTGTCTTCTTGAGTTTGTAACTTACAAGAAATAGCACATCATCTATGCCTACACTCTCTAGCACTTTGATCCCATTTCGATATGTTGTCAATTTGTGTTTATGTAAGAGCGGGTTTTTCAATCATAAGTGCCTTCTCTTCCTTGGGAGGAATAGAAGAAACAATAGGAGGTTGTTCAACCACTTTATCTTTGACTTTGTAAACTTGTTTGACTCTAGGACAGTGGGATTGTTTGTGTTATCTTGCAGTCTCTTATAGGAAATTACAAGAGGTTCTTTTATAGGTTGCTCTTGTATGTTCAAAAGGGCATACAGTTCAATCATTGCTTCATCAAGGATAGGTGTTTCAGTCATAGGTTGAGGCATGTTTCGAAGGGATAATTCTACTATTTTCTTTGCCTTGAACTTTTGATATGATTTGAAAAAGAAATCCTCACAAGGCTTGATAGGTTTCATAGGCTCAGGCCAAAAGAAATCTAATGAAAAATTCCCTTGGGCTGAGGCAGGATTAAATCCACTATGATGCACGGTAAAGATATCATTCCCAAATGGAAACTTTAGACATGTATGCACAACCTAAAGGACGACATTCATGGAGTGAAGCCATGGATATCCTAGCTTCACACAAAATTGGTCTGATTGCATAATGATAAAAAATGAGACATTTAGTGTTTTCGATCCAACTTTTAAAGGGATATCTATTGATCATATCATAAGGCAAGCAAACCCATTATGTGTCTCAATCCATGCTTTTATTTTGTCATATATTTCTTGACAGAGTTTATGCAAATATAAGAATTCCTCAGTGATCACATTCTTGCCACGAATAGGATCAATTAATATCCCATTAGTGGGCTTGTCATTGATTTGGGCAGCTATGTAACGAGGACCACCATGTGCACGTTTAAGTATGTCATTTTGTGAGAAAGCAATATCAAGAGGATTTTTATCCAAGCCCTTACAAGGTATAGTTTCAATAAATGCTACCACATTATCCATGAGGCGTTCAATAGTATCCATATTGTCATCATCTGTGTCAACATTCATGACATCATTCTTAGTATCACTAGCTTTGACAAATGAAATAGTATGCTTAGGCATAGTATTTGTAAAGATTTGCAAATTTTGATTAGGAGGGGCTACGGACTTATTACCTTGATCATCCACACCTCCGATTTGAAGTTGATTATTGTCAATAAGGGCTTGCACAAGATGTTTAAGACGCTTATAGTATTTTGTACCATGTCCATTTTGTTGATGGTAATGACAATAAGATTTTTT
>VDFB02334827.1:0-24395 GCA_007258455.2 Sequoia sempervirens | reverse complement strand
CTTTCACAAGGAATTATATTTCATATGTCATGGTCACAATCTCTCAATTCATGAAAGAGCCCCATAAGTTGCATTGGAAAGAAGCTAAATAGATACTCCACTACGTGCAAGGAACTAATAGTTATGAGATTTAGTATGTAGTGGGTGTGGATATTAACTTGGTGGGACACAAATTCAGATTAGGTGGGTGATTCTTAGGATCACACATCTATTTCAAGATATTTCTTCTCACATAGTTCTGGTCTAGTTTGTTGGTTGAGAAAGAAATATTTTATAATTTCTCTTTCATCTATAGAGGTTGGGTATCAAGGAGTAGTTAAAATGCTACCACTATGGTCATTTTGATTTAGAATTATCTCAATAAGTTTAGAATTCCAATCCAAAATTCTAAAATTATCTTTTTTAATAACCATTGTGTAATATAAATATCAAGGAATTCAATCCCTTACCAATAGACCAAACACATTGAGATATGCATGCACTACATCTAGGAGTTGATACATGATCACATCATTGATCTTTAATATTGTTTGAAACCAAAGCAAATTGTAATCATCTTCATCAAACCCTTTATTAAAAGTAAGTTCATTCATTTGTGAGCTTTGCTAGGGATGCCACATATGTCCACTTTTGGGTGGATACTCTCTCTCTCTCTCTCTCTCTCTCTCTCTCCTACTCTCTCTCTCTCTCTCTCTCTCTCTCTCTCCTGTTTAGAGGGGGTCTTTACTCTCTTTTTTTGGGGGGGGCTTTTTTTGCATCAATTTTCTCCTTTTCCACATTTATGAGAGATGTTTTGTAAATGGGTGCCCAGCATGATCTTGTAACAAATACCCATCCTTTCATATTTGCATGCTTATCATCTCCATTGGTTACACTTAAGAGGGGGTATTAATACAATATTTATTACTTTGGATAAGTTTATCCTAAGCATGATATTGCACATATTATTTAAGTTTACTTGGGTGATTTATTTTTAATTTCTTTGATTAGGATAGGATAGTGAGTTGCACATTCATGGTATTTTATTATTTCCTTATCCTCGTAGACTTGAAAACTTTGATAAGTCATCCCTTGATCTTTGGTTTTATGATTTATCTTCATCCTCGTCAAATTTGGAAACTATAAGGATATATATGTGTAGCTTTCTTTCCTTCAAATTTGATAAGGAAAAAATATTGTGAGATCTTATATTTTCTCTTGGAGACTAATTTTTTCTTGGTAATTTGATGTTAAATCGCTATCATTTAAATTTCATACAATTTTATTCATTGCACTAGATTTTGAGTCAAATCTGCTCACGGATCCTAATAGTTAGGTCATTTCCATATTTTGGAGATCCTAGGGGATAATACTTTCAGATTAATATACCATAACTCATGTGGTTATCCTAATTCTTATCAATGGGAAATTCCTCAAGTTTTACTTCAAAGGTTAAGGGAAGGACGTCACCACTCCCTCTTTTGTATTTATCTCTTTGTTTTGATTTTCTTTTCCTTTATTGACAGTTTTATATTTATAGATACCTGAAATTGTATTGGCCTACGAAGTAATATTTTAACACAACTTATTATCTTTCCCTAATGATTAAATAATGTTTAACTATTTAATTATTATCTAATGTCATATTTCCACTATTAATTAAATGACTTTATGCTATTAAATTAATTCACTTTACCATTAATCTTCTTGATTAATTAAATAAATCCTATTTATTTAATTACATCTTTAATTATCTTATTCCTTTATATTGATTAAATAATTATTATTAGTTATTTAATTAACATTCACCCACTTTCTAAATTAAATAATTATATTTAATTATCCACATTCACACTTCCTAAATTAAATAATTACTTTAATTATTTAATTATCTTATTTTCTATCAACATTATCCATTCATCAACAATAAATAAAACATTTTATTTATTTATCAATTCTCACTTGCACATTCCTCAAATAATTAATTTATTTAATTATTTATTAGAACTCATGCACTTCCACCTTGTTCTTAACGAACACTCTCTTCTAGTCAACAAGATAATCAATGTTAGTCCATTGATCAATCAAATTAGTTCACTCTCACTCAATGAGAGTTAACAAATCAATCAAATCTCTTAACTGATTAATCAATTCCTCATGCAAACAGCTAACTGAAATCATGTAGCCAGTTATGTAGTTAGTTAACTCGTTTATCAATTCCTCTCAAGCCCTTGATCTTGATCATCCACCTCTTAATCCTAATCATCCATTCAAATCAAACCTTTCTATAAAACTAGACCTCATTCCTCTTTGAAGGCTAACCACGAATCTTTGGTGTTTTGCATCTATTCATCTTATTCATTCGTATTGAGCTAGAAGCAAAGTAGTACACACATAACTGAGAGCAAAGCAATACAAAGAAGAACAATGGACATAAATCATCATTGACACAAGGAAGGTAATGGCATTGCTTTATTAATTGATTGCATTGTGTTAATTGTACTTCATTGGTTGAATTAAATTGATTTTGGTATTGAATTACAGTTTTAGTGGTTATTGTATTTAGTTAGTTACCTTATTATGATTAAATCTTGTTTTTATTCAACAATTTGGTGAACTCGACGTGAACCCACATTTCTATTCTAATCTTCTCTTGAGTGTTTTTAAGAAATTTTGCAGGTTATAGTATAGAAAACTTGCTTTTTTTCTTTCAACTATAAAAAAATTTACACATTGAATTTTACAAAAGGGTTTTTGGGTCTTTTAGATCTCAATCTTAGTGTATACACCTAAAAATGGTTTGGATAATCTAATTAATTAAATACGATTTATTTGATTAATTAACCTTAAATTTATCTACTATTGAATAAATAGAATTATTTATTTATATAGTTCATTTCGATAATTCTTCTATTCTATTTATATTCTTCTAATTATTCCCTCTTAATTAAATAATCAAACTTCTATAGTTTTTATTTAATTATCATTATCCCTCTTTTATTAAATAAACAATATCAAATAGTTGTTTTATTTAATAATTGTTATTTCTTCCTAAATTTGAATAAATCAAAAATATTCAAATTAAAAAGCATATTCTATAGCTAATCAATATTTCACCTACCAAATTAGATATGTTATGTCTAATTTAATTCATCTCAACCTTCATGAGCAAATTTGGAGACAAATTGGAGACAAATTTACAGGTGAACTTCTTCATCTTCTTCCATTGATTCTTCCTATCATCTGGCTGAATGTTTTGTGGGGAGGAACAATCTCCATAATCAACTCAAGCTTCTTCATCCTTCACCATTCAATTCTTTAGATCAAATCCAAACCTTTGCTTTGTTGCCCCTTCACATATGTGTTGTCGGGAATTTATAAATGCAGCCTCTGTCTACAGGAAATGGATCCCAACTTTGTGCAAACTTACTCTACCGAAATACTAATTGAGAAATCAAGCATCTTAGCAATAAGAAATTACCATTTAGAAATAGAAATAGAAAGCATTTTAGAATAGAATCAATATCATGGCTTTTCATTTAACTGCATCATAGTTTACTGTAGCTTCTTTCATCAAGTTTCATGTCAATTTAGATTACAGTAGTTTCATCATTATCATTTAGACATCACCATATAGGATTAGATTATTGCATTTAGCATCATCTCATTCTCTAGATTGGCATTTTAACAGTCATAATGCTTACAAAATCTGAGAGCCCCGTGACTTAATAAATCTTTGGAGATAGAGAGCAATATGACGCTTTCAAGAGTTTTCCTGTGTTAATTAGATTAATTATTGTTGATTCTCTTGATATAATGTCTTATTAAGAAGTGTTGTTTTTTATTTTACTCATTACTTATTCCACACTTACATTTTGGCGCCCACCGTGAGGCACAAACCCACGATTTTAACATTTTTTTTTCTAAAAAGTGTACTTGCGGCTTTCGATGTGTTTTCTTTTGGCGCGATCGAGTGTTTTTGTAGCACATACGATGGATACTTTAGCGCATATGATGACTGTTCTAATGCATTCACCAGATACTTTGGCGCATCCAACGATTGTTTTGGCGCATCCGCAGTGTCTGTTTCACCAATTAGGGAGTTTTTCTTTTGGCACATTGACCTAATCTTTTAGTGCATCCACCAATTTCTTCAGTGCATTGAACTATTATTTTAGTGCATTTACTATCTATTTTGGCGCATATAACCACTATTGTGGCACATCTGATTACTTTTATAGAATATTAAAAATCCAAATTCTAATCATTGGTTTATGTGATCCAAGTACCAAACACGTTGGTCAAAGACAATTGGGAGGAAAAATTACGCTGGTCAAAGACAAACACTTGCAAATTACTAATAATGCTTGAAGGGATTTTAATTTGATTACTATTTTTTTCTTTTGATTAAAATTGTGAATCTAGATTAATTAATCAACTAGTTTGAACTCCATGTTCTTTGTGTTTCAAAAGAAATAGGCCTACGCTCTCCCCTTAACTAGGTGATCAGAATGTTAGACTTGATATCCTGCTTTATTAAATCCTTTATAAGTCATGTCGTAGTGGGAAAAAAGTACTCACCCTACAGGAACGACCTAAGTGGGAACAACCAAAGCCAGGTTTTCCAACCCACTATAATCAAAAGTGAATTTGGGGAAACCCACAATTCAACGGAAGTGTGCAAGATAACCATCCCCAAAATCTTTGTTCTAAAGATTAGGAGGTCTCCTAAGGGAGTTTATCATTTGCCACTCTGAACGGATACCCTATCTATGAACTTTAAGTTAGTATCTCACTAAAGTCAGTTTCTAAACACTTTTTATATCACTATGCAAGGGGAGGGAAGAATCTACCCCCAAGACACTCACCATATAACTATCAGAAACCCTGGCCAAAAGTGGAGGATTCAACTTTGATTAAGACTCGGGAAAGGAAAAAACACGGGTGCCCTCTAGGGGGTGACAGGGCTATGTGAGCTGACATAGTTGCAAGCTATGGGTTGTGTTATTCTAAGTGACCTACTTGAGATAAAAAAAAGTGCTTGAACTGTTTGTATTTGTGTCAAAACCTATGGAAATTGAAAGAATCTAACCAGATTCTAGAACATTCACTACATGTTTAATACATAGATTTCTGAAACAACTTTTTACAATCTGGCTTATGTGTGTGAAGTTATCTTTCAAGGTTATCATCCAATTAGATCAACAAATTCATAGATTTACCATCAAAATACCCTGTCAAAATGTTCATGGTTCAGAAAATTACACCCTGAAATCAATCCTTTTACTGAGGAAAACCAAAACAAATGGATAAAACTATGAATGTACTAACAACTTTCATTTTAGCGCATACACAATCTATTTTAGCACATCTACCCAGTCTTGGTGCATCTGTCGTCCAAATAGCGCATACAACCACGGTTTTAGCACATCTACCTTATCTTATAGTGCATCTGCATAGTCTGTCACCACAATTTACTAGTATCTTGGCGCATCCACAATCTGTTTTGGCGCATATATCATGTTTGACAGTGCATTTACCATATCTTTTAGCGCATCCACCCAGTCTTGTAGCGCATTTGTTGTCCAAATAGCGCATACAACCACTATTTTAGCACATCTACCTTATCTTATTGTTACCCACTTTTTATTTACAACTCAGGTCAAGTTAGATTTAATGGTTTTAATTGCTGAAAAGCCTTTCGTTACCTATTAATTTTTCACTCCGAGTTAAAACAAGTAAAACAGGATGAAGTTCATCGTTTTAAGGTACAAAAATTTTCATGTTTTGCTGATTGAATGTTCAGTAATCATCATTGAGACCATTTTGCATATGAATCATAGTTTATTGTGCAAACATCTGAAACAGAAAATTGAAAAGATTTGCATAATATGCTTTTATTCATTCTGTAAAAAATGTTGAATTCCACACAAGCCGTGGAAGTAACTTTCTGATTCATACGATCAAAGGAAGAATGCATAAATAACTGTATGCTATACAACTGAAAATAACAGAGACATAGGGTAGGAGGTGATTCGTCATTGCCTGGAATGACAAATTGTTGACAGTTGAAGACGTCAGCTCTAGCTCTATTTTCAGTTGCAGCTCCATTCCAGCTCGAAAAGCGTCTGCAAGGAATATGAAAGAGGACATTAGAGATAAAATCTCTAAGCAATAACGAATTAATCCTATCATATATCTACGCTACCAACAGAAATATAACATGCAGTCGATCAAGCATCCATCAGATAACTGCAAAAAATTAGAAAATAAAGCATGTAATTCAATGGAAGCTTTCAGCTTCTTATATCTTGCTGACATGTTTGTTTCAGTATGCAGGAACAGGTTCATCATGTTCATTTATCAGATATGTGGAGTAAAACAGGCTCCCACAAGGGTAGAGCTCGGCATATCAGGTAAATACCTCTCATTCACATCATACTCGACAGTCATTGATAACAACTACAGTTTTAAATAAGAAAGCTGTCATAAAAGCAACTCATAGTAGCAGTGTTCAATTCGATGACAGCATATTTGAATCTATTTCATCACTGAAACTCCTAAGAACCCATTGAATGCTAAATAGTAGTGATGTTATGGACTGTATTAGCAACACACTGTGATTTTCTGAGTATTCAAGTGCAGGGCAGATTTGCAATAATTTAATTTTCTATGAGTTCTTCAACAATAAGTAGCAAATTTTGTTTTAAGTCAGCATCCAAAAAATAATGGAAGATGCAATGTAAGTTATTTTTCATCAAACAGGCATGTAAAACAATGTGCTTATGCTATGATTATTCTATGAAAGTAAAACAGTTGGAGTTCTTAAAAAATAGAATTTGCAAATGAAAGAAACAGCCAAACAGTTATGGTGATACAGTGACTATCAAACATTAAAGGAGCAATTACATTATGCTTTCATTTGATAAACAGCAGAAGAAACTTGCGTAAGTTTTATCCTTCTCTATTATTCTCAAGTAACTCTAGAACAGTGGAAGCACAAGAGCGTCAAGGAGACAAGCTATATACAGCTGAGAATAGAGAAAAGAGGACACCATTGTGTTCATACAAAGAACTAAGAATGATCAGTCTCTTGATCAAGTTTATGCACAGCAGTATGGAGGACAGCAATGACAGTCATTTGCAAGTTTCTTTTGTCAAAGATAAAGTGATAGCATGACATTGATCTCAGGTTCCAAATATATGCATATTCATAAAAGTGACCAAGTGCACAGAACATATTTATGTTTTCATTGCTAAGTGATTCATTTTTAAATCCATCAGCACGGGAAATCAAACAAAAAGACCTACAGCAGTGAGAATTAAAGAGAACATGAAGGACATTTAGTACAGAAGGCAAGATAACAAATTTTCACTTCTTTACAGGAAAAGGAAAATATACTTCTGTTTTATATTTTCATCAAATTCAAAGTTTTCATCTTCTCCAAAGAATACATTGAAGCTTCAGATTTCTAAGCCATTAGAAACAAAAAATGCAGCCTATGGAGTTTAAATACAGTGAGGAAGATTAACAATCAACTGGAGTAGTCTTCAAAATCTGATAAAAGCTTGCTATTTAAAACAGAAATCAGATTTCTATGAAGTTAAAAATGCCCAGCTTCATATTTAAAGTAAAAAGTGGCTGTAACAAACAAAAATCAGAGTGTTTCATCTTCTGTGTGCTTTAAATTAAACATTTTTTGCTGAGATCTATAGAAAATCATCATGGCAGCTTGAAAGTGAAGTTTTTTTGCTGATTCAAAGAGAGGAAAATGCCCAGATTTAGCAAAAACATGGCTGTATGTCTACAGAAAATGAAGTATTTTGTCTGTTGTAGCTTCAAAATCAGAATTTTTGCTCATGGTGCAGCTTGCCAAAGTATTTCTACTACAGATTCAAAAGAACGTAAACCAGATTTTGAAGTTCTTCATCTCTTAAGAGTTCAAGTTAAACATTTTTTGCAGAAATTAAAAGGAAATCTTTATGTACCAGCTTAAAAGTAAAGTATGTTGCAGATCTAAAGAAGTAAAGACCAGATTTTACTTTATATCATGTTTGTTTCTTTATTTCTGGAAAGGATGCTTCAAAGAAATCATGATGTGGCTGTTTTTCTACAAGAAATCAAAGTATTTTATCTCCTGTGAGTTCATGTGGAAACTTTTTACAGAAATCAAAAGAAAATGCCCATGGCGCAGCTTAAACAGAGGTAAATATTGCAGATCTAAAGCAGAAAGGCACCAAATTCGAGTTTCTGTTGGCAAAGCTTGTTCTTTGTTTTTAGAAAATAACTTCAGAGGTTCATGGCAGCATAAAAATACAGATTCTTGACAAAGTTCGCACAAAAAATCACAGAGAAGTCTTCAAGCATCACTTACAGCAGAAAATCGCGTCCCAAAGTGCCTCAACGTTTTTTCAAAAAACGTCATGCTCTTATTTCGGCTCAGAAATGACCAGATTTGAAGTTTCTCATGGCAGAAAATACCAGAACAAATCAAATTCGTGGCTAGGGTTTGAGGAGTGGCGGCGCCCAGCAAAGGAGAAGCAAACAAAACAAAATGCAAAATGATGTCTTTGTCTTATTTTAGGGTTCGAACCCTAAGTAAGTTTGACCATTTTGCCTTTTACAAAAGCTTTATTCTTTTTTTTCAAAGCATTGGCTTTCTTTAAAAATGTAATACTTAGGGAAATCATGTAAGCCATTAAAATCTAAAAGCTTAGATTTTATTTTAATTTTGCATTTTAAATTAAAAATTTAAATATCATTTATTAAAGATGGTTAATAAATCATTTTTAATAAATGATTTTATCAAATGCAAAATATAAAGCTTCAAGTGTTATTTTAATTTTTTGCATTTTAAGCAAATTATAAAATATTTATTAAAATGATTTGTTAATCATTTTAATAAATGATATTTAAATGCAGAATTAAAATTTTGATCTTGCTAGGTGGTATTCCAACTTGCAGTTCTTTTTAAATTGTAAACTTTATTTTTTAAAGTAATCAATTATAAATCACTTCTGAAAAATAAATGTTATTAATGCAAGTTGAAGATATTTGAGATATGACAAGAGGAGCCTTTAAGTGGAGCATTAAATCTTGGAGATATGACAGTCAGTTTATGCCAAGTGGAGGTTTTGGGTTGCTAGCTTCAGGGGAGGAGTTATTGACTGATATGACACCTTTTTTGGAGACTTTTGAGTCCTATTTATGAGGATTTTTGTTCCTATCCGGGTCTGGAAGACTTTTTCCTATTTTGGGTAAGTTGTTGGAATGTTTGAGAGCCTTCTTTTAGGGCATTTTTATCAAATCCGACCCCTTATCCAAGGTGGGGCCCTTTTTTCTAGGGTTAGGGTGGAGAGTTTGAGCTTATTTATTCTCATCTTCATTCCTTTTTATGTATGCAAAAAATTCTGGAGTGGAAGAGACTTTGTACTTTCTGAAGGACATGGTGCTATTTTGTTCCAAGCTTTGTATCAGACTTTGGAGTATGTATTTTCAGAGCCTTTGAGGGCCTTTATACAGCATTTTGGATCTATTTCTGGTGTCATGTTTGTATGCAGATTGGTGATTGATCTTTCTTTTCTGTGTTTCTTATCTGAAACCTTTTAAGTTTGTCTCATTTTGGCATCTTTGTGACTAGGAATTCTCTTCACAGGTTGAGGGTTGTATCAATTTTTAGATATATTTACTGTGATTAATATCCTTTAAATATCATTCTGATTTCAGATCTTCCTTTGAAATATTTATGTGTTGAGGGTTTTACCAGTTATTGTATCATCTTATAAATGGCTGTGGGTTCAATTTGTGCTGAGGAAAGTGATTTTGGTGTATCACCCATTAATTAGTTTCAGTCTTCAAGTTCCTTTTATCTCTTTTCTCCCCCTTTTCCCCTAAAGTCTTTAGGTTTGAAGAGCAAAAATAGATATTTATTCAATAGGAACCGGCCTAGAATCCGGAGGTCTCATTTTCAGTATTGCATATCCCACATGCAGAATTTGAGTCCCATGTTATGCCAGATTGCTGGGTTTGAAAATCTCAGTAGGGTGCAAATTTGGTGCATAACACTTATAGCACATCTACATAGTCTATCACCACAATTTACCAGTATCTTGGCGCATCCATAGTCTGTTTTGGCACATATATCATGTTTGACAACGCATTTACCATATCTTTTAGCACATACACAATCTATTTTAGCGCATCTACCCTCTATTATAGCACATCCATAGAACAAGAAAACAAAGAGCTAATTGAAACCCCTATCAAACAGTTAACATCAGAACTCAGGTTTTCCACATAACAGAAACATTTTCACAGTCCAAACAGTGTCTTAAACTTGGGAAAATAGGACCTTACAAGCCAAAATTTATCAAATTAAAACCAAGATCTTGCAACCTTAAAGTGTCTAAATCAAATACAAATTCTGGATTATTACATTAAGTTTCATTTTCAGGATTTTGTCATCCTACAATCATGAAACGAAACACAATAATCAGATTTTAACTTGGTCTCATCAATAGGATATATCATTCTATTTGACTTAAGTTAATATCATTGGCACTCATCCAAACAAAAATATCAAAGTTTAGTGAGGATAACAACACTTGTATGCCTATTTTGACAAGGTTACAAAGATAGAAACTTAGAGAAAAATAAATTGAAACACCAAATACCATGGCTGAAGAAAATCCCTTTCACATATTTCACCAAAATGATGCAAATGAAATAACCCAAGAGGACATCCAAATAGCACAACAAGATCCCAATTTCCATAAATTTATGCAAAAAGTTTTAGAACAAGATATGGAAAAATACCTTTTAATGCTAGTTGAACTAGGTGCAAAACTTCCAAAGGACTTCAACATCAATTGACTAAAAGAAACACCTAGAGCAGCTAAAATTGAACCACAAAACACACAAAACATAGATCAAGTGGTTTCCCTAACACATCAAATGCAAAACTTGCAACAACAACTTCAGGATATGCAAAAAGGAACCACGAAAAGGTACTCTTTATAGGACATTTTTCCTTATCCTTTTGATCCAAGTGTGGGCATGATACCATTTCCTAGACATTACGAATTCCCAAAATACAAGTACAACAGTAAAATAGATCCAATTGATCATGTGAGGGAATTTAGAACCATGAGTTTAGAATTTGCACAAGAGGAAACTTATCTAATGAGGTTATTTTCAAGGAGCTTAGGAGGTCAATGTATGGAATGGTTCTCTAAACTACAACCAAGAATTCAATCTTTTGAGAAACTAGTCAATAGGTTTATCTCACAATTTTCCTATAATATTAAACATGAGATAACAATAAAGGACCTTTACAATACCAAACAAAAGAAAGGTGAAGCATTCCTCTCATTTCTACAATGATGGTGAAGTATGTTTGCTAGGTATCCTTGTTCCATACCTGAAGAGGAAAAGATGGAACTATTCATTGACAATCTAACTGATGAAATGAGCTACAAGCTTGATCTACAATGTCCACCAACATTTGAGAAAGTCATTGAAAATGGGCTCAAGATCGAAGAAGCCTTGGTCAAAAGAGGGGTAATAAAACATTACAATGAAGGATCAAACAATACAAATTCCTCAAATCACTACAGCAGCAATGATAAACCCAAGTTTTTGCAAAAGAATAGAAATACTGGCAACAATGATGTTGCAAATGAAACACAAAATGTGAAACTAGTATTTAACTTGACGGAAATAATTGAAAAGACCAATCAAAACAATGACCAAAACATCAATCAAAATGTCTATCAAAACAACAATCTGAACAATGGAGAATCTAAACCACAATCATATCAAAGACCATCAAATCGATGAAGATTCACACTGTTGGGACAAACACTAGAATCAGAAATGAGAGAACTCCTTGCAAATGGACTTATCACATTGCCTGAAGCAAGAAATTGGGAACCAAAAGTAAAACCTTCATGGTGGAATGAAGCAGATTATTGTGACTTTCATAAGAACAAAGGACATAAAATGAATGATTGTATGCAGTTGAAACATCTAGTACAAGATTTGATTGACAATAGGAAGGTATATATAGGACATCAAACGAACAATTATCATAGTTCATTTAAAAATCCTTTACCAAATTATGAAAAGGGAGAATCTTCTTCTACAAACAGTAAAGATAAGACTGTAAACTATATTTATGACAACACTATTCATTGTATTTCTATAGTTGAGAAGAATGATACCATTGATAATCAATCTGATAACGTCAGAATCAATGACATTGTACCATTAAACTTGATCCCAAACATGGATACATCAAGCAATCAAATTAATGTCATAAAAATCAAGGAAAACCAAGATCATCAACCAGTCAACATGACAACAAGGGGGCAATCTAAGGTAATATTGAAAGGAGTTTCATCTAAAACCATTGTTACCACTTTGAATCAATACAACATAGTAGATCAACTACAGAAAATACCAGCACAAATATCAATTTTTGGAACTCCTTAAAATCTCACCATCTCATAAGGAGGTTTTGGAACAAGCTCTTGTGGCCACAACAGTACCCAATAATCTGGATGTTTGGCAATTCCAAGCCATGGTGGGACACTTAACCATGCCTCACTTCCTATCATTTTCTGAACAAGATGATGTATCACTTACTCATCTACATAATTTCGCCTTTCATATTGAATTTTTAATCTATAAACACCAAGTAAAACATGTCCTAATAGATGGTGGAGCTGCTTTAAACAGTTTCACTTTAAAATTGATCTATGCACTAGGATATTTTGATAATGCTATTGATGCCAAAAGGAAAATCACAATAAAAGCCTATGATGAAGAAGAGAGATCCTCCAAAGGATTGATTGTATTACCTATTCAAGTGGGACCAATTGTGAAGAATATTTTTTTCCAAGTATTAGACAAAGAGCTAACTTATAACATACTCTTGGGACGTCCCTGGATTCATGAAATGCAAGCAGTACCTTCAACTTATCATCAGTGTTTAAAGTTTTTGGTCAATGGACAAGAGATCACTATTTCAGTTGACTACAACAATCCCCAATATTGTAGCATGCTTAAAATAGCTCAAGACACTTGTGTACCCCATAATAGGGAAGCAAACACTTCTAGTTCATCCAACGGTGAAAGGAAACTAAACGTTGTATCTAAATGGGTTGAGAAAAAGGGCCAGTCAAAAGAGACAAGCGTTGTTGACTCCACTACATCAAACAATGAAGGTCAATTGGATTCACTATCACAACAATTCAAAGACAAGATCCAGTTAAAAGACAAGGGCATGGGAGAGTATTCCATTGAGCAATCTTTATGTTTTTCACAATTGCTGCCATCTCTGAAATCATATGGGCAGCCATCAACATCAACGCAACCATCATCACAACCTACCATGGTTTTTAATGATAGATTTGTAAAGGTAGGTACTTTAGAGGACGAATCTGAAGATAAGGCCATCCTCAATTGGCTCTACAAATATGAGGAAGCATCTACATCGGCAACTATCAGCATAAAGATAGATCAATATGGAAAGGGAAAAATGATATTAGAGAAAATGGGGTATGAAGGAAAAGGACCTATTGGAAAAAGAAAAGAAGGCATTGTAGAACCCATCCAACCTCTCACACTTCAACCAAAGGACAAGACATGATTGGGTTATACAGGGGAAACAAAAGAAGAAAACACTCATAGAGTTGTAGAAAGAATCCTTCAAATGCAAGATAGTTCTGAAACAGATTCAAATGAATATGAGTGGGATTCTTTATTAGAAACATCATGCAAGGACATACAAATTGATGTCATCAAAGAGTATACACCCACACGTGAGGAGGGGCAAAGCTCAGGGACTAGACCCCTTGTATTTGGATCGCAAAATATCAATGACTCAAGTGAAGATGAACAAATATCGAGTGAGATAGATGACTTGGAGGAGAGTAATATCATAGACCTTGACATCACCACTGAAAACTTTGACAACATTGCTATCTAAACCCTTACTGATGTTGACCTTAGCCAATCTGATGACCTTTTACCCTTAATGCATCCTAAACTTATCGACTGGGAACCAACAAAACCTATCAATATTCCTATCTTTGTGAATGATGACGCTATCATAAATTTCCTTTGTTATGAAAAACATAACACAAGTTCTAATCATAATTCTCATAGTGGTGCTTCGGGTCAAGAGGGCATCAAATCTTTTAGTTGCAAAATTGAAAACAGGATTAATGGATCTGATGGTGAAAACCATCCAATGGTAGCATTAGATCTCGAAAAAGTAAAAATAAAGAATGCATCTGATGGTGAAAACCTCTCTGAGGCACCAAAAGATGGGAGATTTGACACCCTTCTAGAACACTATCATGAAAGATCATCAGTTTTGGTGGAGCCTACACAGTCTATCAGTATTGGCACAACAGAAAAATCAAAGACTTTACATATGGCAGCATCTATGACTGAACAAGAAAAGCCAAAATTCACCAAGTTCTTTGAAGAAAGACATATTAACTTTGCTTGGTATTACTCTGATATGCTAGGTTTAGATCCAAATCTTCTAATGCATCATTTATCTCTAGCATTTGGGATAAAACCTATGAAACAAAAATTAAGGAAAATGCATCTGCATATCACCTTAATGGTAAAAGTTGAGCTGAAAAAGTTGTTAGATGCAACATTCATCAGATCTATTGATTATGTTGAGTGGATTTCTAATATTGTACCTATTTCTAAACCAGATAATAGTATCAAAATATGTACCGACTTTTGGGATCTCAACAAGGCATGTCCAAAGGATGATTTTCCTTTTCCAAACATTGACATTATTGTCAACTTAACAGCAAGACATGCCATGTTATCATTAATCGATGGCTTCTCAAGGTATAACCAAATCAAAATAGCACCAGAGGATCAGGAGAAAACAGCATTCACATGTCCATGGGGAACATTCTATTGGAATGACATTCCCTTTGGGTTTAAAAATGCAGGTGCAACATATCAGCGTGCAATGACCACTATTTTCCATGACATGATGCATACTTTTATGGAAGATTACGTGGATGATATATTAGCAAAGTCATCTACCAAAGAAGGACATCTAGAGATTCTGGGTAAAATATTTACCAGACTAGAGAAGTTCAATGTCAGATTAAATCCTAAGAAATGTGTGTTCGGTCTTACATTGGCAAAGCTTCTAGGTTACATAGTTTCAGAAAAAGGCATCGAAGTGGATCCTGCCAAGGTCAAGGCATAATGGAAATTCCACCATTGAAGAACATCAGTCAACTATGATCTCTACAAGTTAGGATACAATCAATCAAGAGGTTTATCTCCCAATTAGCAGATAAAATTCATCCCTTCAATCATTTGCTACATAAGAATGTCTCTTTCAAATGGGATCAAGAATGTGAAACAAATTTCAATCAAATAAAGCAATATTTGATGTCACCACCCATATTGATGCCACCTACAGAAGAGAGACCATTGTTACTATACATTGCAACAACAAACATTTCTTTAGGAGCTCTATTGGCATAGGAAGATCCTGAGGGAAGGGAACATGCTCTCTATTATATCTGCAGGACTCTAAATGGTTATGAGATAAATTACACCTTCGTCAAGAAAGCTTGTTTGGCAGTGGTATTTGCTACCCAGCAGTTGCGAAATTATATGTTAACCCACACAATCAGACTCATAGCAAAGATTGATCCCTTAAAGTATTTACTCAACAAGGTTGCCTTAACAGGAAGACTAGCCAAGTGGGTCATGATTGAGTGAATTTGATATCCAGTATGTGGATAGGAGAGCCATCAAAGGTCAAGTGATTATCGATCAGTTAGCTGAAGCTCCATTACTAGATAATCATCTAATGAACATTGAGTTTCCTGATGCAGACATTCTTACTGTGACAACACAACAATGGAGGCTTTATTTTGATGGGTCATTCACACAACATGGATCGGGTATGGGGATTCTATTTGTTACACCTCAAGGACATACCATCCCAAAGTCCTATAGACTCATGTTTCCATGCACAAATAATGTGGTGGAATATGAGGCATTAATCATTGGAATCAAAGTAGCAATTGAATGGAAATCACAGAGCTACAAGTATATGGAGATTCACAACTAGTCATTTATCAGGTAAATGATGAATATCAAACCAAAGATGAGAAGTTGATGTCATATAAGAACATGGTGGATGATCTCAAAAATTACTTTCTAGAGATCAAATTTGAATAGATTCCAAGGGCAGAAAACAAGGTTGTTGATGCAATGGCGACAATTGCTTCTCTCTTACAATTGCCAGAAAAGCGAGGTCATTATGAGTTTATGGTGGAACAAGTGTCTAACCCTGCTTATGATAATCCAGAATCTCAAACCATATGCCAAATAGTTGACTTTGAATCCTCAATCTATGGAAAGACCTATGCTTACCTTAAAGACAATATCCTTCCTCCCAATCTTTCCAGAAACCAGAAACACAACTTCATTCGCCAAACCGCATGGCATACCTTAATTACTGACATACTTTACTGTCGAGGTCTAGATGGTACTCTCCTTTGATGTCTATAACATAACAAGTTTGAGATAGCTTTACGTGAGGTTCATGAAGGTATTTGTGGAACTCATTCAAGCGGAAAAACCCTAGCAAAGAAACTCCTTTTTTTGGGGTATTACTAGCTAAACATGGAGGAGTCTTTTCAGTTTGTTAAGAAGTGCCAGAAATTTCAAATACATGGTAATCTAATCCATGTACCGGCGCAATAATTACATCCGTTCACATCAACATGGCCTTTTTGTCAATGGGGACTAGACCTGGTAGGAACTATTAATACGTCTTCATCCAATGGACACAAGTTTATAATCACAAAAACGGAGTACTTTACAAAGTGGATAGAAGCGGTTCCCTTAACAACAATCATGGGAAAACAAATTTCTTCTTTCATACTGAATTACCTCATTTGTAGGTATGGAATTCCTCAGTCCATTGTCAAAAAAAATGGTAGACCTTTTAAGAATCAGGATGTCTAGGAACTATGTGAGAGGTTGCATATCCAACATCATTTTTCAACACCATACTGTCCTCAAGGAAATGGCCAAGTAGAGGCTTCCAACAAAACAATTCTGAAAATCATGAAAAATATTGTCAATGATGTTGGACGTGACTGGCACGTTCAATTAAGTCATGCTCTCTAGGCATACCGAACTAGCATTAGAACACCTTTAGGAGCTACACCATATGCCTCGGTATATGGATCAGAGGCCATCCTACCTATTGAGGTGGAAATACCATCACTCTGTGTATCACTAAAGGGCATTATTACAAATGAGGATTATAGAGTCTCTAGACTTCAGGAACTGGAATTGTTGGATGAACATTGTCAACAAGCTTTGAACCATTTAAAGGCATACCAACAAAGAATGTCTAGAAGCTACAATCACATGGTAAAGCCTAGATTCTTTCAGGTTGGTGACTTGGTTCTAAAGGAAAACCCTAGAAATTAACAGGACAGAGAAAAGAAAGGAAATTTTGAACCTAACTAGCTAGGTCCTTTTGTTGTCATATCAGTCTATGGATCTGGAGCCTATCGGTTGTCTACACCTGAAGGGGATCTGTTCGATGAACCTATCAATAGTATCCATCTCAGAAAGTTCTATTCCTGAATCATCTAGTGCATGGTTAAAATGGTTGCCTTGATGAAAACTTGGCAAATAGGCGTCTTGGTGACGAAAAAATACAAAAAAAATTCAAAAAAGAGAAAAATACAAAAAAATCATAAAGTCTGAAAAAGTGCAATAAAAACATGTAGTGAAAACTTGGAAATAGGAGCTAGTTGTGATTTAAACTAGCTTTTCCATCTATTTAGATGCATGTCATGATCGTTCACTTTCATAATCATTTCAATCCATTATCATATCCTAGCAACGTGGTTGTGTCTCACCCTAGCTTGGGGGAAAAGTCCTAAACTCACTGGGGGCAATAAACTTGAGCTTAAACAAATAGACAAATAGCAGTATGACAACGCAGCAAATATAATGATCATTGGGAAACTCAACATTGAACATACATCAAACATTAGAACATTTTAGTAAAATCAACCATCCATATCAAATGCTGAAATCAAATCAAGACAACTTTAGGTGGATGATATTCTTTTGAATCATGATTTTATCGCTTTAAGCTTGAATGTTCAAATGTTGTACTTTGATTATTGTTATCATTTCTTTGGAACAAATCGATGATGTATTGAACTAGAGAAGCTAGGAAGGATAATGGCATTTACCTTATTTTTTTTCGATGAGTTAATCATTATTATTATGTGAATTGTCACGAGACATGCTCTACAAAGTATCACTGATGACATTCAGAATTCGCATAGGAAAGTGATTGATTCTTGTTTGTTTACACAAGAAATGTTCAGGTCATCTCGGTTTAATTATACCTAGATGCTTGTGTTAACTTGCAATATCAAACATCATGAAAGTAGTACTCAGGTCATCATTGGTCTACATTATACCATTGATGCTTGTATTCACTTTCAACATTTTAAAGGCTCAATGATGATAAAAAGCATGATAAATGGACTGTTAAGATGAAAATGCTTGCATATAGGTTTGCATGGTAAAATTAGATTGCATTCATGATATTTTTGCATCTGTAGATTAATTATTACAAAAGCTAGTGAAGGATTCATAAATGATGTTATCTATTCTCATGAATGAATTGAGTATACTTGACAATAACAAAAACATCATAATTATCATATAATTGCATAATCATTTCCATTACATACATTAGAAAGCATTTATCATTTCATTTCATCATTCATACATTCCATCATATATTATGCATCATATCATATTTTTCAAATGATCACATCATCTAAATTGCATAAGAAAATTATAAAAAACAAATCTCTATGTAGTTGCATTTTCATTCATTCATTCATCATATCATATATCATACATTTGAAATACCATTATATTCATCATTCATTCATCCATTTATTATATCATTTATATGCATTTAAAATACCCAAAAAAAAAAGTGCATCATATCCCATTTATTCATTTTCATATATCGTTGAAACATCATATTCAAAAAAAATCATACATATTGATACATATTCATATCATTTGGATATATATTATCATACAATTATTATCCATGTAAATACTACACACATCATGCATCCATACAACATCATTATTCACATAATCACATTTTAAACATCATAGATAGAACATCATAAATCATAGCATATCATCATGATCATTAAATGCATCCATCACAGTATCATATAGATCATCACATGACATATAGAACATAGAAATTATATGCATCCATCATAGAACCATATAGAACACATATAAATTGATTAATCTACCGCATATCATATAGATCTCAAAAATCATAATGTCAAGTATACAATGATGTCTGAAATGAAAAGAGATACAACATCAAAAATGGTTGTGAATCAAAAAAAAAATAGTATACATCATGTCTCAAATATATCATGGGAACAAATCATAGATCTATGTGTTGCTACCTCTAGATGGTGTAGGAATCTCTGGACCAGTCCCTCCACCACCAGACATACCAAGATCTCTTGAATCTCTCTGTGGAGGTTGTGTCACACCCACGCTAACAGTCTTGGAATGAATCCTGCCCAATCAAGACTTGGCATTACTAACTCTCTGCTCGGAAGGAATTGCATCGTGGTATCGGCCTCTGTAATACTCTACCTCTCTACCAACACGGAGAACCTCTCTCATATAATCGGCCACGGAGGTACCATCAGCCAATCTATGTAATCTCTCAACTGTCAACTAAGCCTGCTCTGCAACCCGTCGAGTTGCATCTCTCTCGGCTGTCAACGAGGCAATCTATGTCTAAGCAGCTGCCAACTATGCCTGTACCTGAGCAAGAGTCTGTAAGTGGTCCTGGGCCTGTGTCTACATCTGGGTCTGTGTCTGCACCAATAAACCTCGAGCTTGTATCAACTGACCCTGTAAGATCTACACCTACACCTGTAAACTCGTGATCTGAGTATGTTGATTTTGTGAAGGTATCCCAATATGCACACGTTGCTCGGTAGGAGCTATTAGTTATCACCTCTTACAAGGCACCATATAGTCCTAGACATCCATGGCTAGACCTGATCCACCTACACCTGATCCACCTGCCCCACCATCTCCTCCATCATGACCATCTCCTCCATCATCACCACCATCTCCATCTCCCTTATCATCACTACTATCCTCCTCATCACCACTACTCTCAACATCCTCCTCCTACTCGCCACCCTCCTCTCTCCTCCGTCGATGACCCTGGGCAACAGCAACATCCTCCTCACTAGGTAGTGACACTGGCTCATCAGGAATGGAAATCCATGTAAAATGATGTAGAGCTAGGTACTCTACATAATCCACTGTGACAGGTGGCTCGATAATCTCAGGATGAATCTCCCAAACCAAAGGTTATAGGCATTGGTACTCCTGAACGGAAACATCATATGAAAGACAGGGTCCCCACTCAGTAGAATCTATCTGGAACCGGGCATAATGGGAAACACCCTGGGGCATGCCCTGTACAATACCATATTTTCCAAGCACTCTCCTGAAAAAAAATCTCTCCAACACCCAATGAGTCCTACCAATCAGCAACATAGACTGACAGAGGTATGGCAACTATATATATCATCATCATCACAGTGCTCGCAATCTAGATATGGTCGATATGTAACAGCCTCTACATCATCCAACACTCTCCTCCAATGATCCAACTTACCCAGTCAAGGTTGAATAATTCAACCTATGTATATATGCACATATGGCCTCATGGCGGGTCGTTGTCTCACCATCACTAGACATGTAACAACTATATGCTCCCATGCCCACACCTGAAGTAATGTCACCCCTGCAGACAAATTGCAACCTCAGAAGTAGACAACCTAATGTAAATCATGGTAAAGATGAGTGAGCATACACATGCTCTATGCATATCTTGTACCATGAACAACCATACTCTCCAAAACACGGCCCCAACCAACAGAAAGTCCCTTTGACCTGCGATCAGGACAAAGGAACCCTCCAATAAAACCAGCAAGTACTGAAGGTAGGGTGGCATAGGAATCCACCATCTCATGCCAAGGAATCTCGTATCCACAAATATGATCATCCTGGAACACTCTGCGTAGAGCATCGGTCCTACCCTGCTCTGAAGAATCATAAACTACTATATCACCAACAACGGGTATCCTCAAAATCCACCAAACATCCTCAGGGGTGACTGTCATCTCACTAGTAGGAAGGTGGAAGGTATTATGTTCGCTATGCCACCTCTTTGCTAGGGCCATCAAGAGACCCCAATTAATCCTAATCTGGGGCATAGATAGAAAAGAGGATAAACCACAACACACAATAACTATTGTCTCAGGTTGCACTAGCTGCGGTATCAAATTGAATGTCCTAGGAAACCTCTCTTGAATCTGTAGGTTCACAAATGACTCCTATCATTGAAAAAAGTATTGAAAGTTAGTAATCATTGTCAATTTATCAAACATCAATCATCCTATCAAATCTAATCAGCTCTGGTGAGATTTTGATTAAATCTCATCAGTAACTATCAATTGTACCTCACCTATCATGAGGACAATCATCAAACTATCATTGTACCTCACCTATCATGAGGTCAATCATCAATCCTAAAATTGTATCTTTCCTATCATGAGGTCAATTAATCAAATCAACCTTGCCTATCATGAGTTTTATCAATCAAACTATAATTATTCTTCGCCTATCATGAGGTTAATTATCGTCAATCAATCATCAGACCTTGCCTATCATGAGGTTGATCATCTACTCTATTAAGATCATCAATCATATCAAATCAACGGCTGACATGATCGAAATCGACAAAATTAAGGACAAAATTGACAAATTACATCATTTTGATTTGAATGCGCTAAAATAGTGTTTTTATGCGCTGCAACATTCAATGTGCCACTAAAACACCTCAATGTGCTAAAACAGGCAATCAATGCGCTATATCATCGAATGCGCCATTTTAGGAGGTCAATGCGCCATTTCAGGCGGTCAATGCGCTATAACATCAGATGCACCATTTCATCTAATGGATGCACGTCAAAATCTGACCTATGCATTGAACTAACCTATGCATTATTTTACCCTATGAATGCACTACACTTTTTGACATATACGCTAAAACTCAAATGCGCTAATTCAGGACATCTTTCAAACTGTTTGTCAGGAGATAAATTATTACATCATCAAATCTTTATCAAATCATCAAAAAATCATGAAAATTTTGAAAAATTTCTAAAAATTCTAAAAATTCAAAAATTCATCAATTTATCTCTTGAGGGGGCATATATTCATCATCACCTGAAAAATCAACGTCTGGGGCATATTAAAAAAAAATTGTTGACACTCGCAGTAGTAGCAAAATTTTCTTTGAAGCAATGCGTAAACACATCACTTCAAAGAGGGGCAAAATGTATACACCTAAAAATGGTCTGGATAATCTGATTAATTAAATACGATTTATTTGATTAATTAACCTTAAATTTATCTACTATTGAATAAATTGAATTATTTATTTATATAGTTCATTTGTTTAATTCTTCTATTCTATTTATATTCTTCTAATTATTCCCTCTTAATTAAATAATCAAACTTCTATAGTTTTTATTTAATTATCATTATCCCTCTTTTATTAAATAAACAATATCAAATAGTTGTTTTATTTAATAATTGTTATTTCTTCCTAAATTTGAATACATCCAAAATATTCAAATTAAAAAGCATATTCTATAGCTAATCAATATTTCACCTACCAAATTAGATTTGTTATGTCTAATTTAATTCATCTCAAACTTCACGGGAAAATTTGGAGACAAATTTACAAGTGAACTTCTTCATCTTCTTCCATTGATTTTTCCTATCATTTGGCTGAATGTTTTGTGGGGAGGAACAATCTCCATAATTAGCTCAGGCTTCTTCATCCTTCACCATTCAATTCTTCATATCAAATCTAGACCTTTGCTTTGTTTCCCCTTCACAAATGTGTTGTCGGGAATCTATAAATAGAGCCTCTATCTACATGAAATGGATCCCAACTTTGTGCAAACTTACTCTACTGAAATACCAATTGAGCAATCAAGTATCTTAGCAATAAGCAATTACCATTTAGAAATAGAAATAGCAAGCATTTTAGAATAGAATCAATATCATGGCTTTTCATTTAACTGCATCATAGTTTACTGTAGCTTCTTTCATCAAGTTTCATGTCAATTTAGATTACAGTAGTTTCATCATTATCATTTAGACATCACCATATAGGATTAGATTATTGCATTTAGCAGCATCTCATTCTCCAGATTGGCATTTTAACAGTCATAATGCTTACAAAATCTGAGAGCCTCGTGACTTAATAAATCTTTGGAGATAGAGAGCAATATAACGCTTTCAAGAGTTTTCTTGTGTTAATTAGATTAATTATTGTTGATTCTCTTGATATAATGTCTTATTAAGAAGTGTTGTTTGTTATTTTACTCATTACTTATTTTACACTTACACTTAGCTTTCCAGATCATTTTAGGGTTTTAAATTTCATTAATAATTGAGAAAGTTATAGTAATTTTATTTTTGTTGTTTTTTTAAAAATCTACTATTGATCTTTTAAAATTTGTTGTTCTTTCATCTATAACAAATTTTACACTCAAAATTTGCAAAATAGTTTCAGGGTCTTTTAGATTTCCATCTTATATTTCCATATCATTTTATGGTTTTAAATTTAATTAAGAATTGAGAAAGTTATCATGATTTTAATTTTTTTGTTGATTTTTTTTAATTTTGTTGTTGATCTTTTAAAATATGTGTTGTTCTTTCATCTATAACAAATTTTACACGTAAAATTTTGCAAAATGGTTTCTAGGTCTTTTAGATTTCAATCTTAGATTTCTAGATCATTTTACAGTTTTAAATTTTATTAAGAATTGAGAAATTTGTCACTATTTTAAATCATAGTTGTAATTGTTCAATCAAAGGTTATACAAGCATTGGATGTTTATTTTGAAAATAATGCATTTGATCTATGTTTTTTGGCCACTAATGAAATTGGTGCAACTTTTATTTCATTTGTAGAAGACTCAAATTTTGAAATCACTAGCATATCTTTGTAGGTTGGTGATTGTTGGGAAAAGATAAGTTCTAAAACTATTGACTTATGGTTTTCTAGAATGTTTGACGAAGATCTTTTGTTTTCTTTTTTCCACACTAATTCTAGGAACATTTTGGGACATAATGGAATGAAAAAACCTATTTGATCTATCTTGTGTGCTTGCATGCTTGGGATTCAATCTTGTCACCTGCCTATTGGTATGTATCCTCT